>RJWJ010004733.1:0-28690 GCA_004363605.1 Indri indri | reverse complement strand
GTGTTAAACACTAGTTATTTTGAGGGGATTGAAACAGAAATCATAAAAGGTATAGAGAACTTTCAATGTTTAGAGAGGTTTTTTTAAATAGCTCTAATGATTACTCTAGGAGTGTGAGTGTAGGCTTGTATTCATTTATGATACCCACACACAAACACATGCAAATGGAAATTTATGATGTCCTTTAAGAATCCTAGGACTATTGGGGAAAAAGTAAAGTAAATAAAATAAAAATTTTCAAAGCTTTGTTTCTGGAGTAAAAGTGTACCATCAGTGTAACATTTCTGTATAAATCAAATTTACCAACATTTACAAAGGATGCAAAGTTTTTATGACTACTTTAAACTTGAACTAATCAGATATATCTGCTGTTGACAATATAAAAATGATCACATTTTTTGCTTAACGCCTCATTGTTCTCGTAAGAAAAACAGGTATGTAAAGATCTAGTTCATAGAGTTGTTGTATTGTAGAAAAGCTTTGCAGTGGCCTGGATCATAGCTAATCTTTACTAAAAGATCATTATACTATTATATTGTTACTAAAGGTAGGCTTTCACCCTGGGTCTTTTCATGAATCATTTTGTAGTACTGTGTATGGTGCAGAATAGGAAATAAAACAACTAAACCCTTGCAAATACCTGTGACATGGCTACTAGTGTCTTTTAACCTTTGGTGTGGAGTTATTTCCGGAGGTGACGTGTGCCATTCTGATGTCTTATCTTGGCGTTCATTTGATTTCTGTAACATCTCTTTTCCTAACTATTTCCACTAGTTCTAAATCTGTAGTCCTTCCAACTGTGCACCCTACCACTTACGCTTTGCCAAAGTGTACTTTTTGCTTCCTTATCTGCTTAATGGGACAGTGTTTTGAATTTCATGATTTTCTCATGGGAGAGGGTGCCCAGCAGCAGTTCTGAGGTACCAGTCTAGGGTGGAGGAAATTGGATCAGAATAACGAGGCGGGAACAGACAGGGTACTGGGCTGAATATTGCTTTGGCATGGTGGTGCTAGTGATTCAGGATGCAAGAGTGCCAGGTATGAGACCACCCTGTGGTTCTATTTGAAAAAAATTTGAGCTAAAAACGTTAGGTTGTTGCCTCTCTTTGTATAAGACCTTACGCATGGGAATTTAACCTCTGCTATGTGACACAGATCAAGACAGGTCACTAATGAGTGCAAAGTGCTAAGTGACTTACTTCTGTTCACTAGTGTGTTCTTTCTTAGTCTTCCCTGTTACTTCACACTACTTGCTTCCTCCAGCTAGTCCAAGCTACGCCTGTGTAAATAAGAACTGCCATTCATTGAGTGCTCGCTAGGAGCCAGACACGGTGCTAGAAGAGGTTTTCTTGGACTTGTTCACATGGTCGTAGCGTCCCAAATGGGCAACAGGTGAAGCTCTGAGGCTCTTTGCAGCTTAGGCTTGGACTGAGCAAAGAACGACAGTAAAAAAACAAGATGGTAATAGTAATAACGAAAACAGCTCTTCTAGGAAATTTGATACAAATCTCTTGTCCATTGAATACCAAAAATATTTACCATTAAAGATTATTTTGGAAGTTGTTTTGAGTGTCTGTTGTTTATCAGTCATGTACACTTGGAATAACATGTTTTTTGTAATACATTGTGCCACCTAAAAAGAGGCCGTATTTATCCAGATTCAGGTGTTATGCAAGTTTATCAATTCTGGTTTCTATTTATCTTGAATGTTGCTATATTAGCCAAACTATTAGACATGTGGGTAAAAAAAAACCCGATGTGATCTTTCTTTGATACAAGATTTTAGAAGTATATCTACATTTTTGAGCTTTCTTTCAAGATGCCAAGAAGAGGCTGACTACATTGTTTGAAGAAGTAAGAACTTGGGCTTTGGAGTCAGCCAGTCTTGAATTTGAGGCTCAGCTCTGGCGCTGTAAGTTCTGTGGCCATGCGACCTTGCTGAACCCCTTTGCTAAGCTGCACAATGGGAATAATATGAAAAATGCTATGAAGATGAAATGAAACTGTTTTTCTGAAGCTCTAAATACATGGGGGTCCCTTCTCAGGTAGTCAGAAAGTTGTAGTTGCAATAATTGCTACTGGTAAAGCAAATGCTGTGAAAACATGCCACCATGGCTACTTCTTGTAGATGGTGACTTAAACTTACCTTCCACACTGGGAAAATAAATGATTTACTTCCTTTTAATAGTTGTCACTCAGTTGATCCAGCCCTGCAAAGCTTGCAGCATGGGGCTTATGAATCATGAATCAACACAAATGTCACCAAGCTAAAAGAGAGCAGAAGTAGCCTGTGTTAAGATAAGGTCTCTGATTTAATGTGCAATTTCTAAAAACCAACCAGCATTTAACTGGCCTTAGCCTTGCTGAGATAAGATCTCTGGATAGTTGCTTTGCAATTTTAGTAATTGGGGGAGGATAATTCCGGTAATTTCCAATTAGTATCGACCTGCCTGCTGCTTCGGTCTAGGATGAAACTCCTTTATCTCTGTCTGATTTCCTCAACTGTGATGTGTATAGTGTAGTTTAAAGTTAGGCTCTGCTACGTGCTATGTCCATCTTGGAGAGTTCACTGGGCAAGGGGCAGAGATCAGCGTGGATCTCCTAAGCAAATTAGTTCCTCACTTGATCTGTCCTTGTATCCACTTTAGAGAGTCTCTGGAATGTTATCTGTTTGTTGGTTCCTAAGGAACTAAGAGCCTTTTCAAAGAGTCCATCTGGAGGCATATTTAAAAGCATATTTAAAAGCATGTAGCCCTGGTCTTCCTAAGTGTATGATGTTTGTCTCCATGTCATAATAGTAATGTGAGGTCTGAGAAGTTAATACTCTAAGTAAAACCTACAGCAAAGCAGTCTTCTGAATTTGTCTGTGATCTCACAGGTGAGTCCAGTTGTAGACGGCAGGCCAGAACTAATACTGCAGTGGTGTTTGTAAGAGGGTTTTCAGTTTGTCATGGTTAAACGAATCCTGCCCCCCGCCCCTTGCCGTATTCCCATGGAGAAGTAAAGCAATTCATTTCCAAGACTGAAAAGAGCAAAACACCTGCATGTGGCAGGCACATCAGCAAATGTCATAAAGTTGGTGGTCACATCAGTTGTCATGGTTCAAGTCTGCACAAACTGTGATTGTGTGGTTAGCAGTTGGCACTTCAGCAAAGCTTAGGACAATGCCTCATCCACTTTTACGGGAGGTAGAAAAATAACTAAGTAGCTGCATTCAGTGAACATTGCAAGTCTTGTTAAAGTGTACACCTTTCATACAAAAACTCCTAGATGAATGGCAGCGGAAAATATGGGTTTGTGATAACTTTGAATGATGGGTGATTGCCTTGATTAGCACTATAGTTACTAGGCAGATACTCACTTCTTTGTTTTAAAAGGGAACTTGAATTTTTTTTTTTTTTTTACTATAACCGCCAGTTGCTTAATCTCTACGGCTTTTAGTCTATTTTTGAAAAAAATGAATTTCCACCTAATCTGTGCTTGTCAGTGATGACAAGTTTTAAAAGTAACTCTAGTTGAAAAAAAAAATCCACAGAAACCATCATCTGTCAGAAAGTTTGCATTTAATTTTTTTTTTTTTTTCAGGTACAGATGAGACATTTTCTACTTCTGCTTTCTAGAGTTGCACCCTTCATGTTCTGGAAAAGTAGGCCTTTGTATTATTTTGAGTTTAAGAATTTATAGTGACCTAGTAATAGTTATGAAGTATTTGGGGGGAAGTAGGGGAAGGTTGCAGAGGAGACCTGTTAAGCTGAATTAATTGTGGTATTCTTGTTTTTGGCAAATAGTCTAGCCTGCAGTTTCCCTGCTTTCTTCATTCCACATATAGAACTACTCCTTTTAAAACACTGATCCAATTAGGCCAGTTTCCTGTTTAAAAGTTTTCTGTACCTGCCCCTTTCCTGCTGGCAAAAACCCAAGCTTTGAGACATACTTCTTCCTAAATTGGCCCTAATTATTCTTCCAAGGTCATCTTTACCATCCCTGCTATTACTCATAAATGTCTCACATCCTTGAGCTGTTCACATGCTATTATTCCTTCTTCTTTGAATACCCTGAAAAATCCCCTTCTTCCACAAACTGGTGACACTGTATTCATCTGTGTGGACTTTGACCAAGTGCCCTCACTTCGTGGAGTCTTAGGATAGTGACCCTGGTGAGACTAGCCCACTTAGTTCTTCTCTGCTTCCTGAGCCTTTGGGCCATCTTTCTGTATAGCATGAAGTGCCCTGCAATGGGAACTTGGTATCTGCAAACCTTCTCCCTGACTAGGATACAACTTCCTCATCTTTGGACCTCTAGACTAACCAAAGCTTGAAACTTCGTAGGCTTCTGCCTAAATATTTATTGAGCAAGTCAATGAATAAGCCATCTATATAGCAACAAATTTGGTTAACTGGGGAAGGATTGTTGAGAGGCAGAAACCAAGGAGCTAGGAAAAAAGTCGTTAAACACATGTCCATGTTCCTTCCGTTAATTTCTAGAAATGAATGCATGTCACCTGATAATTGGTGTCTTTTTTGTTTTTTAACAAAGCTCTACCATTATAAGTCATTTTTTCTCTCTGGCAGTTTCCTCTGGAATTTCTTTCCTTATCAAGTGTAATAACATTTTGGAGTTTGGAATTTTTTAAAATCCAATCCAAGCATTTTGTCATTTTACCTACTCACTCAATTTCTTAACCTGTAAAATGGATATGATGTCCTTGCTATTAATTTGTTTTAAAGGAGACAGAATGGAGATGTTATTTGACTTAGACATCTTTTGCAAAGATGAACAACTCTATTTATTGGACATTTTACTAGAAACCAGCCTATGCTTTTAAAATCTTGGAGTGTTATTTGGCTGGCTGACAAAACAGTGGTATTTTTCTTAGCATGCCCCCTTTTAGATGACTTGCTGCTGAATCACGAGGTTCAAGTTGAACAAAGAGCTTTTCAAATTACCCCAGAACCTAGGCAATCTTACCCCTTACCTCAGGGTGTGCCGAGGCAGTCATGGGAGAATTTACCTTGTTATCTTTGGACATTTGGGTAAAAAGCTTGTGTTGAACTGCGTGAGTTATAAAATGGTTTTAGGAGTGGAACGTGCCACATCACGATTCTACAGATAGACAATTTTATTAGCACATTTTCTGTGGAATGTATTTGCTGGTGACTCTTGAACCAAACCAAACACAGTTTCCAAACAGTAACGCATACAACCTCCCAACTTAATTTTTATTTACAAATGTCTCTCTTTTTTGACTGAAGTGACTGCCAAAGGAATTCCCTTCCCTGTTTTGGTTGAATGTGTTTTTAATTTTGGCATGAGTTGTCTTTGTTGATAATAATGAAACAATAACAGTAATTCAGGCCTTTATTGAATGCGGTGCCAACCACTGTGCCAAGTGCTTTGCATGTAGGGTCTAGTACGTTTTCACTACAGTGCTCTTATAATGACTGACTGCTCTTAGAATGACTGACTGTAGGTGAGAAAACCAGGGCAATGAGGAGGGAAGTAACTTACTCCAAGTCCCCCAGCCACAGGTGCAGGAACAGACGTTTTGTGGAGTTTCTGTGTGTCTCTGTGATGCTTCCTCAATTCAGTCTCGGGCATCTTGCCTGCAAATCACTTTCACTTGATAATGTCCATTGTGCAGCCATGTCTGTTTTTGCTTTCACCTTCTCATGATGTAAAGAAAGAGAAAATGACACTAGACAGAGTCTTTTTAATAATAGAAGGCAGATAAATCTTCCTCAAACTGCTCTCCTTGGTGAAGAATAATAGTTGTGCTCCAAAGGCTCTGGCGATGTGATTTTTACTTGGAGCAGCTGAGCCAGGTGGTGTTACAGCTTGTTCCTGGACGTGTTGATACAGCCTTTAATTGCTTAAGGTATGTGCCTCTTCTTAATCATCTCCTTTAACATGAGGGCCGTGCTACATTATGACCTGGAAAACGTAAGCATTTAAAGCAACCCAAGTGGTCCTTTCCAGCAGAGACCACCACGAACCATAAGTCACCAGCTGAGGAAACACAAACATGATCTTCCCAGGCCCCCAGGGACTGGCTTCCTGAGTGTACAAGTTGGTTGCAATCTTAATTGTTTTCATGGCCCAAGTAGGTATTGTGAGTGGAATGCGGAGTGGAAACTGAGATGGTTGTCATGCAGGAAAGCTGTGTTGGTGGCCGGGTGGGGGCTGGATAGATTTTCAGGTCTTTCAAAAGTTGGAAATGTGGGTTTTGAGGGAAAATCTCCCAATTTCCAAAAGTTAGGAGCAGTTCAAACATTTGAAAAAGTTTGAGGGCCAAACCAAACATGTCTGTGGGCCAGAATCAGCTTGAAGGAACCCGGTTTGTGACCACTGGTTTAAGACATCCTGATAATTGCATCTGTTGGTACTTGACTACATGCAGTCTGGAAAGAATTTATATTATCTTTTGGTTAAGAACATAATGCTCAAGAAAAAAGTCACTTATTCATCGTTGCCCAAGAATTATTTATTCATTCAAACCTTAGCATTCACTGTGCACTCTGTACAAGGTAGCACGTCATTTGCGATGATGATAATATTTTCCGTGAAGATTGGCAGAGGTTCAATGTGGTTCTAAGAGTGTGTGTGTGTGAGTCCTGTGTGCGGCACTATAGAAACATGTTCTTTCATGAACAGTTTTTTCGTTCCCATGTTCAGCTGCATGAGATTGCAAGTTATTTCATAAATGGATCAGTAGTACACACAGGGGCTGTGAATTTAGGTCTTTTCTCTGTATTATTCTATTTATCACCCAGGTGTCAGTCAAAGAAACAGAAACATGGTGAGTATTATGGGATTAAGGGATTTATTATAGGAATTGGTCCTTCTTCAAATGTGAGAGGAGCTGGGGAGGAGTAGAGGTCTTGAAGGGAAATGAGAGGATTAGAGAAAGTTCCGGAAGTTCTTGTGCAGCGGTGCCCAAGTTGGAACAGTAGGCTGCTGAAGAGGGACCACAGCAGCAAGTGCATGAAAGGTCTTGAAAATCTGCTTCCTCTGTGTCTATGTAGTTCCCAACTCTGGTCTGCAGCCAGGTGTCTGGTGCTGGGTGGAGCCCCTGCTGTTCAACAGGGCCGCGACTGGGGAAGGCACGGGGATGCGAGCAAAAGAAAGCAAGAATAAGTTGGGACCCACCAGCACCTTCCATTGTCCACCAGGGTTTCCATCAACCTTTGGAGAGTAATGACGTGGTTTCACTTTTGCTTTCCAAGTCTCACCCAAACTTCTCATATGGCCACCTCTATGCTAGGCCCATGTGGGAAGGGTATTCTGTTAAATGGGAGGTCCCGGCTAACCATTTGACCATTGTACAATTTAGCATACTCTATGAATAAGAGGGATGACACCCTTAGAGCAGTACGATTGAGAACTGCTGGATTCTTTCCCCTGCCTCCCCAACTCCACTCTGAAACACAGGACTGAAATAACAGGATTTGGAACTTCTGCCTTGGCCAGGCCAAAGTAGGTGTTTATTTGTTTAGGATCCTCCTAGCATTGTATCAGCCATTTATATGCATGTTAAGATTAATGTTTTTTATCTGATCTTTCTAACTGGAAAATTTTGGTCAGGTGTGTTGGAGGAAAGGGCAGTATTTACAGCCATCATGCAGAGAGGCAGAAGGGGAGAACAGGAGACATTTGGAGGTTGGGTTGAGGGAAGCAGAACTCAATTTTACCTTGGGCGCAACTCATATAAATCTTCTACCTTGTAATTTTGTCTGCTTGCCTGTCTGTCTGCCAGTCAATCCAGCCATTCATTCATCAGTCAGTCATATGCATCTGTATTTATTCATGTTTATCCATATTTCTATACCTATCATATATCTACTTATATATTTATCTGAATTTATATACAGTGTGTTTATCTAATCTATTTAATTTCTATCATGCTATACATATATACATCAAAAACTTTTCAATGGAAAATTTTATGGGTTTTTTAGTGGGATTTTGAATGGAAAATTTTATGGGTAAAGCATTTTGTATCAAATGCATTAATGATGCTTTTTTCAAAGAAATCCTAGTTCTAGAAATTCTCAACTTTGAAAAGTAGGTCTAAGCTTTCTAACACAATAAACTCCAAACAATATTAGCCATTTGCCTCTTTTTAATCATTTGGTGAAATAATTGGTTTCTTTCCATATGAAGAGATTTTGGGATCCATAAGGTGTCTTGCTACTTAATTTGTCTACCCATTTCCTGACTCCAGAGTTACTGTTAGAGAGTTTAATCTTGTGTTAAAGGGAAACATATTTGTAATTTGGTGATTTCTTTCAAAGTATGAGCTACTGTTAGGTGGTACTTTAACTTTTTATTGAAATATTGGCCACTTCTACATCTTGACGGGTAGGCAGTGTGGCTGCTGAACAAAATAAATGACTTTCAAACTGTGAAACATTAATTGGGAAGTCCCAGAGCACAGAAACAGGTTCTTTCTCCTTATTTCCTACAGTTTTCAGTTTAGCTGTAACTAAACTTTTTTCTTATCACCTACTCCCAATTTGGTAAGTTTTCCTTGCCATAAAATGACCAAATCTTTTCCCTCCTTATTTGTGTGTTTGTGGTGTGTATTTGTGTCTATATGTATGTGGGTGGGTGAGCTAAGTGGTGTAGAAGTGTTGGCAGATACATTGTCACCAGGGAATATTCTCCTGAATCCACTAAACATTCCAGGTAGAGATAGTGGTTTCCTCAGGTGCAGATCATTTTAGATTTTTTAAAAAGGAGCAGGCATTTTTTGAACCCCTCAATATGCTAGCCACCAACCTGGATGTTTGATCATCCTAGGTACACAGTGGGAAGATTGCTTTTTCAAGGCTCATATAGGATAGTAGCCATAGCCCAGGTACAGAACAAAAGAATGGAAGTTGGACATGCATGAATTCACCCAATTGCATCCATTGATTCAGCTCATATTTATTGAGCATCTGTTACGCGATGGGGGTTAGGAAAGGCTGTTTAGAGAAGGCTGGGATTTGGGGTCGAGGAGGAGAGCTGTGCTATCTTCCATGTCTGTGTTAACCTATCCAGCAGCCATCTCTGTACTGTAATCAGAAAGAAAAGCATCCCTTAAGATGTTCCTGTTCTGCATCCCAGGGCCTGTTTGGGGGAAACTAAGTCATACCTCCATGGCTGTTTGGTAACAGGACATAGTTGACTCTCCTCTTAGGAGTTGTTCTCCTTGAGGCTGACTGAGTCGTCCTACATTCTCGAACTTTGCCTGCCAGGCCCACCAGGCGCTTCCTTCCCAGCCAAGCTTGGAAACTCGCGCAAAGATCCCCTCCAGGCCCTCTTCTCTAGTAGAACTCTTTGACAGTCTGCCCCTCCCGACAGTTCTTCTGATTACATCAGTGTCCAGTTACTGTGCCTGCCGTCTCTTGGTGGGAATATCACTGTCTCCTTAGGTCAGACCAGTGTGCCTTCCAGACCACCGATGGTCACCCAGACCTGAATTCCAGAGCCCCTCTCTCCTTCACTCAGGGTCAATTACTTTTCTCCTGAACACTCCCTTTTCAGACTTGCCCATGTGAAAATACGAGGGGTTGATCATGAGCACCTGATAGATGGTGAGGTGGGGTAAGTAAACCGGTGTGTGAGGCATATGTATGTATCACAGCTTCCTGGAAACTGGTGGAGTTTTGCTGAGTCCATTCATTTCCTCCTGCCCCACGAATGAATAATCAGGTGACTCACAGTGAGCTCTAGTTAGAAGATTGCAGCATGTTCTCACTGGTGCCATCCTATTAGACCTTGGGGAAAGCTTATATTCGATGTGTTTTGAGATACCCTGTGTCAATTCTTTCAAGATTTTTATGTTTTTTGTTTTTGTTTTTTCCAAAGGAGACATAGTTTAAAAAAAGTTTGAGAAGCACCGTGTTAGACCATCTTTTGTTTGCTCTATGATTTCAAAGTGGTCGAGTGGTCACTTAAGGTAAAATCTGTATGGAGAAATTTGGCAGAAATAATAAGAATTTTCTATTTGAAGGCATAATGAAGCCTAGTCATTTTTCATAGTAGATATTAAGATTAATAATCATATCTCATTTATTGAATACTCACCATACATTGGGTATGGGGTTAAAATTTTGTGTGGATAATTATCATCATTTAATCTTCACAACAGTCTTATGAAGGAGGTTCTATTATATTGATTTTATACATAAGGAAAGTGAAATTAGATTAAGTTATTATGAATGGATGGGTCGAAATAACAAGACAGGCCATCTGTCCTGGAAAATCATGCTCTAGTATGAATTCAACAAGAGAGCAAGGTTTTGTTTCTCATCTCTATTTCTTTATGTTGGAAAAAGGGCTTAAAATTTAATACATTTTCATGATGTGGTAAAATTTTTCTTTGAATAGAGATGAATTTTAGAAGGAATGGCGACTTGTCCATGAATGTTCATAGCAGCTTTATTTGTAATGTCTACCAACTGGAAACAATGCAGACATCTATCAACAGGTGAATGGATGAATAGAATATGGCATATCATACAATGGAATAATATTCAGCAACAAAAGGGAATGAACTATTGATACACGTTAACATGGATGAATCTCAAAATATTATGCTGAGTGAAAGAAGCCATAGAATAAAGAGTACATATGCTAAGTGATGTCATTTGTACAAAATTCTAGGAGATGATAATTAATTTACTGTGACAGCAGATTAGGGGTTGTCTTAGGATGGTTGGGCGTGGGTGGTTTTGGTGGTAAGAATAGGGGTGTGTAGAAACTTTAAAGGATGGTGGATATTTCATTAACTTAATTTTGGAGGTGGTTGTGTGAGTGTATATGTATGTCAAACTTAATGTACAATTTAATGATGCACAGTTTATTGTATGTCAATTATACCTCCATGAAGCTGTTAGAATATATATGCAATAAGGGAAAGCAAAGAGAGTGTGACCTATTTATGTGTGGGAGTAACAGAGGAGAAATTGTACAATGGGACCCTCATTCTCAGAGTGGCCTCTGAACCCCAGAGAAGTTATTATTGTCCAATCAGTCAGTGAGTAGGTTTTTATAGAACATACTTTTGGATACTTTGGGAGAATTGGAGATGTGCGTGAGCTTACCTCTGCCTGGCAGTGGGACCCATTTGAAAGAGTTAGGCTCTGGAGTTGGTTCACTGTGGGTTTTGGATCCTGGCTGCCCCACTTCCTTAAGTTGAAGCTTTTGAACTCCCTTAATTTCTCTTAGCTTCAGTTTTGTTGTGGGGAAAATGGAGATGACAGTATCGTTATTTCAGGGTAGTCTTAAAGATTAGCAATAATATGGATCAAATGCTCGGCCAAAGTGTGGGGCACATAGTAGGAATGCAGTGGCAGCGATTATTTTTATCAGTGGTGCGAGGTGGTGCATTTTAACTGCAAAACTCGAAGTTTAGCTTCTAGGAGGAGGATGTAGTTGTTGTGCACTGGCCTTCTCAGGCAAAGCTTCACTTGAAATAGGTTTGGAGACCATATAGGAGTTAGATGAAGTAGGATGATCAGAGTCAATGTGCAGAAATGGGACTACCTAAATCAGTTAGGTGTTGTTTTGTGTTTTTTTGTGTGTGTGTGTTGGGTACAGATCAGGTAGGGGAAGGCAAGAAAACCTACTTCCTAGGAAAGATGATTTCCTAGATAGTTTGGGGCACAAATCATCAACAGACTATTGTAACGGTGAGGAAAAGGAATGGAGGAAAGACCTGTGTCATGAAAGTACTTATCTGACTGCTATGCATCATTGACTTTTTGGTCTGGGTGGTTCTTGTAGGGAGCTGCCCTGTCTGTTCCTGGTAGAATGTTACCAGCACCCCTGGCCTCTACCTACTAGATGCAGTAGCATCCTTCACCCCCATCCATGTGACAATCAAAAATGTGTCCTGACTGCCACAGGTCCCCCCGGGGTCACTGAGGACCACTGCTTTAGTGATTAGACCAAGCATCAGTGAAGGTGAGATTTTCGGTGTTGGAAGGGAGAAAGGAGTGGAGTTCATTTACAATGCTGGATTGAACTGCTCTAATTGTAGAGGTTTAGCGGAAGTAGAATGGCTGAGGACATTGGCTAGGAGGCCTTGGCAAATAACCTATTTGTACTTCAGTTCCCTTATCTGTAAATTGGGGGCATTAATAGTACCTACCTAGGGATAAATAAGTTAAATTATAACTGAAGCCATGGTTATTTGCTTAAAGAAAACAGTGTTGCTCTTCTTCCATTATTCAAAGGACTTCGAAGGCAGCAGATGGGAAGAAAAGGGAGTCTTCCTGTCTCTGGCTCTCTTGAGTTGATTTTTAAAGTGCCCATCTCTTGAAAAGACCTGTTAAAAAAAATTAGGAAGAAAGGAGGGCATCGAAAAATCAACATGAAAAATGGTACTTTCTCCCTGAGCTGATTCTTCTTCCCTGGGCTCACTGAAAGATCCTTACGTTATCATGTAAGAGCGAGGCCTCCTTGAGCAGAGCAGAGAAATGATATCGAGAGTATGAAGTGGCTGTTATTGAAGCAAGTCGCAGTGTGCTGTAAAGGAACTTCTGAGAGTGATGTTGGCCACAGGGACGTTTCCCTCTTCTCGGTATTGAACAGAAACCATCACAGACCACAAAAGGGCTCAGAACCGACCTCCATTCCAAGTGCAGTTTTCAGTGACACTTGAGACCTTGTGTGATGGCCAGATTGTGACCGTTTTCCAACCTAAGCCTTCTGCTGCTTTTGTAACACACTGTTTTAGAGGCTGCTTAGGAAATGCTATTAAAGATGTGTCAGGCTTGAACAAATTAGCATTTCCTCCCCACCACCCTGAGACTGGCAGAGTGATGGATGCATTGGTTTATCCAGGTCATGAGTGGCAGCTGGCCCCATTGTGTCCCCCATTCAAGGAGGGATCACCCAACACCACAACAGTCCAGGATTGTCTCCCAAATTCCTTAGATTCCAAATGCCCAAAGGAGGTGCGCTAGTCCTGGAGCCATCGTCCCCTGGGGAAGGGAGATTATTTTTAAGCTCTTGTGTTGTCTTCACTGCAGACAGATGGGCCTCCTCTATCCTAAACAGAGGCTATTTAATAACATTTGCTTCTTGTCATTAATTTTCTTTACTCACCTAATCTAATGAATCTGAGCTGGTTTGGAACATCATTTGAAATGTTCCAAAACAAAGCAAGAAACATTTAGCCTAGTACTTTTCTTTTGGAGAGGTGAGTATAAAATAGAGCTTAACGATTTTTTTTTTTTATTACCTCTGAGATTTGAAATTCCTTCCATGGCCTTGCATGTATCATTTTGTGAATATAATGCTGCCATTAGCCCAGATGTCTTAAAAGTATGTACAATCCTCCTAGCAATTTAGGTTCATTTGACATTCTTGCTAAATTTATTGGGGTTAGGGCTGGAATGAGGAAAATGATAGAAATACAAGTAAGCAACAAACAAAAAAAGAACTAGAGTAGAATAACAGACTCTGAAATAAAAGAAAAATGTTTACCCATATTTTGTCATCCAGACCTATTGATCGAAAGAAAAATTACAAAGATTTAAAAAAATCCAACTGTAAATATTATGAGGAAATGTCCTGAGGATTTTTTTTTTTTTTCACAATCTTTCCTAAATATTTCAAGCTGATTGACAAAGGATACAAATCCATCATATTGCCTACTGGCCAATATTTTATGGTATTTTAACCTCTGAGTTCTAGGAAGTAGTTATAATCATGTTCGCTTACAACTCCCCTTGCCATTATTAAAGGTTGAAAAATAGTAAGGTTTAGTTGACATGATTCACATAAGACCTTAATGGAGAAAGACATTGAGAGGACAGACTCCCAGCTTCTAGGTCTAGTTCATCTATTACCCTAAAAGCTGTCTCTGACACTTAGAAATGCTCCCACACCCTTGCATACTCATTTTTCAGGAAGTGTGCAGTATGGTAACTCCCTTTCCAAAGGCCAATGGCAAGGGCACGTCTGACTTCAAAATGTGGTTACATTTTATGCTGGGAATGTATAGCAGAAAATAGTAGGCCAGCCAGGTGGAGAAATAAAGCCAGAAGAAACAGTATATTTTCGGGAGCAATTTAGTGCATGATTGATCTCACTGATACTGCTAGTGTAGTGTTTATAGCTGACTGGGTTTACCTGAAGCAAATGGCCAGCACTCTGTCTGGGAAAAATCATGAGAGAAAATGCATTGATTAGTTGGTAAGATAACTTCATACTTCCATACTCTAAAATTAGGAAATCAGCCCGTCATTGCTAACTTGGAAAGATGTTCATGATGTCTTATGTCTCACTGATCCCCAGCTAGGGTCATCAGGAACTTCTCTTTACTTTGTGTTTTCCTTGCCCAATTAAGTCTTCTTCTACTTTTGTGATTTTTTTTTTCTTAATCTGGCTTTATTCAGTCTTTGTTTTCCTCTGAAATAACTGAGAGGCAGTTATGTCCAGGATGCAAACTGAATTTATAGGCTGTTTTAGAG
This sequence comes from Indri indri, assembly GCA_004363605.1. Taxonomy (NCBI): domain Eukaryota; kingdom Metazoa; phylum Chordata; class Mammalia; order Primates; family Indriidae; genus Indri; species Indri indri. The sequence goes on along the minus strand of RJWJ010004733.1, from coordinate 14,222 downwards.
AGGGAGAAATAAAAGGATGAATTTCAAAATTGTATGCTGATAATGTGAACTGGATTTATTTAAATTAAGGCATCACTATATTTGCGTGCATGGATTATCCTTTCTCTGTGAATGTTAATAGCAGGATTCTTTTTTCCCATTCTTTCTGTGCAGTGCGATAGAGAAAACACATGTCCTATAATGAAGTGGGAATGAGGTTTTAACCAACATTAAATAACAGAGAACACCTCTCGCCCACACCTCATTCTCCCATCTAATTCTTAGGGCAATATAATCTTTCTTCTTCTTTACTCCCATCTAAAATCAATCAAGATGTTATTGACAAATGGTGTGGAGCTAGGGTGGCAAATTACAGCCTGTGGGCTAGGGATGGCTCTCACATTTTTAAATGGTTAAAAAAATCAAAAAAAAGGATAATATTCTGTGACATGTGAAAATTATATGAGATCCAAATTGTCAGTGTCCATAAATAAAGTTTTATTGGAACCCTGCCACGCTCATTTCCTTCTTGTCTCTGGCTTCTCTCCTACTACAATGGTGGAGTTCAGTAGTTGCAGCAGAGACCGCATGACTTGTAAAGCCTACAACGTTTGCTCTCTGGCTCACTGCAGAAAAGTTTGCCGACCCCTGATGTGGAGGCTGATTGAAAATGAATAACCGTCAGTAACAGAAAGAGCACAGCCTTTAGAGTCAGATAGTAGAATCCGTGTCGTGCCTCAGTTTCTCAAAAGGTAAAACGATTACAGATTATTCCACCTTAGAAGGTTTCGGTGAGGATGCAATGAGATACTGGATGTAAAGTGTTATGTACGTATGTAGCGTGCTGCCACGTACCTTATGGATGTTCAGCCAGGACTTATATCTGTCCCTTTGGGTGTTGCCAGTATTTCAAGTTCTTATTTTACCTCGGGTCACCTGTTCACACAGAAACGGAACAAAAAATGCCCTTTCCCAAGTCTGACGGTAGCCGGAGAGACAGAAACCCGTGTCTCCTTCTGCCTTCCTTCCTTTATGCAGACTCCTTTCCTCCACACACCTGTGGCGTTTAGCCCCATGAGGGCAGCAAAATGTCATTTTAACTTGAGGTGAATGGGTATATAGAATTGGTCTTGACCTTGAAGGAAAGAAAAGCACTCTAGGCAACAGTCATTCGAGGGAACTTCAGAGAAACTGCTCCATCAGTGATGTAGCACATTGACTTCTGACGGAAGGTTTCACAGGTGACATCCTGAGCCCTGTGCAGCCTGTGTCTCGGAGGCAGCCAGTGAAGGAGCCCCTGCAGTCACGTGGCTGCCTCCACCCTCAGAGCTGTGTTCACTCGCCCCCCCCTTAACACACTTCTTGTTAAGCTGATGTGGTTGCTTTCTAAACTGCATATGCACTGGCCAGAAAGAAATAAAAAGCTTCCCTGCGTGAAGATGAAGGTTCATTGGCAACGTCTTCTTCAGTCTTTTAGCAAGAACAGCAAACAGAGAACTCCCTTCTTTGCGACTTAAGTTACACATATTTTTTTTCTCTTTTTGCTTTCAAAGCTGGCAGCTCATAAGAGCAGCATTCAGATAGACTGTTCCAGGGATGCGGGGCATCATGAATGGGGCATTTCTTGTCCTCCGGGCCCCCTTTCTCTGTGCTGTGGCTTTTCCATGTGTTATTAGCCACCTTGCAAAGTTGGAGCTTTGCCAACAACTTGCTTCTGGGTCCTGTGGGCTGCTGTCTGAATCTGTTGGTTGTCCAGTAAAATAAGCTAGTTTCTGCTGTTTGTAGGAAAACAAAAATCTGATTGTATCAAATGCACTTAGATTATTAGTATGTGTAGTAGCTCACCTGAGTAAACTGGGAGTAATGCCGATGCTATGTGCTCATGATAGTGTAGGTTTTAATGTGAATTTTGCACAAAATTGATGAATGGTGTGCTCATTTGGCTCTTTACTTTTCTTGCTGTTAAAAAGTTAGCTTCTTTTGTAGCCATTGAAATACAAAACAAAACGAAATTAGCTTCTACCTTACTGTTTTTCTCTTCTTTTAAAAACATTTTCATGTGACCCAGCAGTCTAAATTAATTGGCTATAAATGGGTGGGAGGGTGTCGTTTCAAACCTTTTATAATTTGGTATTTCTTTGGCGGGGAGGGGGCGGTGGATACCAGAGCTTTCGTTCTTGTTATTGGCTTATGATGATAGTCTGGAATTATTTTATAGATTGTGTTTGGCTGCCAGCATGGTGCTTGGGTGTGATTAATTTGTGCAGCTTGCCATTGGATAAATAATATTTATTCCTTGGATCCTTGTTCAGAAGGGATTAGCCAAGTGAACTGGAAAACATGCCTTTGCAGGAGAGCTTTCACTGTTTGTGATAATCAATGAACAATCGAGTGGCTGATTTAATTCAGCTCTAACAGAGCTAGCTGACTCATTGGCTCTTAAGACTTCTTAACTTCTTCGGTAGTGTTTTTAATCTTCAGTTTCTTACACATATACCAATATTATAGTAGACATAGTTCAGAACTTAACATTTCCCCAGGGATCTTACTCTGGGAATTCAAAACAAATATCTCTTAAAATGGGTTTCCAGAAAGTTGTTTTTCTGCTGGGTCTGTTTTTTTCTGTCTTTCTTCTAATGGAAAACAATCCTTTGAAAGGATACAGTAAACTTAGCTTTTTTTTTGGAAAGAGAGGGTTAAAGCAAAATAAAAAACAAAAAAGACACAGGTGATGCCTTAGAGATCTATGTGGCATAGGACTCTCCAAGCCCCTAACATGGCTTTGGGTTTTGGTATTGCATCATTTATAGGGCTAAATAATTTATAGTCAAGCTTATGCCTTGTGGGATGGTTGGAGAGTGTTCCACCAGGAGGCAAGAGTTTCTCTTCAAATCTACCGTCCACTTGATTTATGTATCTGATAAGTGACGGCAAAATAGAGAGGTCAGGTTAGGAAAGCTTTCTCCTTCTTGGGCTTCTTTGCCTTTGAATGGTTTCCTCCTGTGCTTTGTTCCTCTGAACAGTGCATTGACTTGCCCTGTGTAGGGGAGCTGGAGGGTTGCTTATGAGTTGTAGTAACATGTCTTTTGCCTTCCAGGGAGCAAGAGTATAAATATCCCAGGTACTTTAGCCTAAATTTAAGTGACAAGTGAGTGTGGGGTTGCCAGAGTTAGCAAAGAGAACTATAGGGCATCCAGTTAAATTTCAATTTCAGGGAAACGACAGATCATTTTTTAGTATTAAGCGTGCTTCTGTATTTTATCTGACAGCCCTAAGTGAGTGTTGGGAATTAGTTTTCTCTATCCAGAGGGTCCTCAGGTTAGGCCAGATACTCAGAAGCAATTGTGAATGAGAAAAGAGAGTGCCGTTTATTAAGCCCCTTTTTGTATCAAGTACTTTGTATTTAGTCCTCAGCTTGTGAGGTAGGTATAATAAACCCATTGTACCTTTGATGATAAAAGTAGCTAACATTTATTGAGTGCTTTCTATGTGCTGGGCACTGTTCTAAGAACTTTGATGTATCTTCATTCGGTGCTTAAAATAACTGTGTGAAGGTTAGGTACTATTATGATTTCCATTTTACAAGGGAGGAAACTGAGCTGCAAGGTCACATAGCTAGTGAGGGATTGTTTTGGGTTGAAGAAAAAGGATGCATGGGGAGTATCTTGCCCAAGGTCACATAATTAGTAATTAGTGGAGCCCAGATGCTGATGCAGGTCTCTTTACTCCAGCTGTTCTTACCTTAAAACACACAGATGCCTGGGCCCACCCCCAGAGAGTTGGATTCAGTTTGGTTTGAGATTGGCCTTGGCAGGGGGATTTTTAAAACTTCCCCAGGCAATTTTAATGTGCAGCCAGGGTGAGAACGATTGTTTTACTCCATTTTTGGAGTAAAATGAATTACTCTCCTTAGGAAATCTGGTCACTCTATGTGGCCATTCCTTTAGTCCCTGCCCACAGAAACACACCATTCCAAATCTGGCAGCTAATTTTTCATGGTCTTTGTTTCTTCAAAATTATTTTCAGGAAGTCCTGGTGAATATATGTTGGGGTATAAACAAACCACAATGGAGGACCTCTTGGGGGTATTCCGTTGATGGATTTTCTGAACGATCTTTTCTTTTTCATTCCCCCATTCTACTTCCTGGCAGAGGGAATATCCCTTTGTTCTTCATTTAGCTCCAGCTGGGTACCAAGCTGAGTATTTTGATAGGTTTACAGATTAATAAAACTAGACCCCTACCCTCCAGGAGTTCTCAGTTTTGGAAGGGAAGCATATAAATGTAATCCTAGGTTTAATTTTTTAAAAACCAATTCAGAGGAATACAAAGTGTTACGGAATTCGGGGGTGGCGGAAGCGGGGAGGGAGTGGTGTGGAGTGTGACCTCAGCATCCGCGGCCTTGGTGAGTTCCTGCCCCACCGCTTACTCCCTACAGAGCCCTGGCCAGTTCCTGAGCCCTCCTGGCCTCCGTGGCCTCTTTGGCACAGCAGACGTACCAGTCCTTTGACGGGAGACATAATGAGTTAGTGTCTGTGGAGCGCACACAGCCCCCCTGGTCCAGGGTGAAGGCTCAGTCCCTGTGAGCTGCCGTGTTCTGTGCGTCACTTTAAGCTTCCCAGCGGGCTCCCACTCGTGCTGACGGGCCTAAAGCATGAATTGTGGTTACTGAGCTTTATCTGTTGCCCTTTGAGTTTACAAGGTGAAGAATTTTCATTAATTTGGTAACCAGTGAGGAAACAGGGAGGTGTGGGAAACTAGACACAGTCCTGGAAGATGGTCCTACAGGAACTAGAATGTGAGGCACCAGGACCCCAAGACCCCAGTGAGGCATTTGGTGCAAGGTCTCAGATATGTATCACATCCATGTGGTGGGGAGGGCAGAGGGGACGACGGAGACTTCCAGTCTTGGTGGTGACATTCACAGATGGATGGCACAGGAGGAGAGGGCTGATTGTTAAAGGGAAAAGGATGATGCATTAGGTTCTGGGCAAAGTTATATCGCAGCCTTCATTACAAGCAATATAGTGCCACATTCCATGTTGTTATGCACATGCCGAGCTTGCTCATTTGGGGATAATGTGGGCTCTCTCCCTATCTGACTGCTACTGGTTTAAGAGCATGGATGAAGAGAGGTTCACATCGCTGCCACCGTCCCATCTGTGTTTTATGTTGAACTTGTGCTTTCTTCCCCTAGTTTGTTTAGGTCTAAGTAGAATACTTTGCATAGGAAATCGATAAATCTTCAATTGCTGTTTGACTGATGGGGCAATTTCTTTATTACCAGACAGTTCTGTGAGCAATGAATACTCCTAATATCCTGAGTATATTTATTTCTAACTGGGAATTAGAGTAATGAGGCATTTACTAATGCCAGGCTCAACTTATAATTTAGAAACAGAAGGTAGATGACTCGCAAGGACTGTTCTTACTCTAGATTTTTAAGGCCATTGGAAAGCTTTTGTTTTTGTTGCAAACTCTGTACTTTTTGTATGATATGATCGAGCCTTTTAGAAGGTTGCTGACACTTAGGTTTTCCGGTTGCCTGTGTATCATGGACTGGGGGTTGGCAAACTTTTTCTGTGAAGTGCCAGATAGTTAATATTTTAGGTTTTACCATACAATCTCTGTCACAACTGCTCGCCTCTGCTCTTGTGACAAGATGGCGGCAGTAGACAATGTGTCAACAAATGAGCTTTGCCATGGTCCAGTGCAACTTTGTTTACAAAAACCATGCAGTGGGCTGGACTTGGCCCTGAGGCTGTGGTTTTCTCTCCCGCAGCCTCTTCTATGGCCCATGGGAGCAGCCACTCTTGGTTCACTCAGCCATCAGCAGTGTAACCAGGATCAATAGAAAACCCAACTTCATGGGGCTATTTTGATGTAGAATGAGCTCACATGAGTAGTTTTATATAGTGGCGGAACATAGTAAGGTTACAGAAAATGTCAGCTAAAAGGCAAAATGAAATCCATTTCAGTCTGCGTTACATGCTAACCCCGATGTTTAGTTGCAATCGTTTTTAGGTAGGAAGGCGAGACCAGTGAAGGGAAATTTTTGAAGGGCCATTTAAGATCACAGCTCTACACAATGAACAGATGTAAACAAAGTATAAATTGACTTTTAACAGACTAGAAAAAGTTGGTGAGATCACAGAAAGCTCCATAGGGCCAATATTGTTTATTCTTTGGATGATTTTTTTCCTCTTTGAAATTTTGTTTCGTTCTTTTTCTAGAAGTGAGTTACACTGTTACTTCTTTTTTAGCATAGATTTGGGCTCTCCTCCCCCCAGTAGCGGAGGTGTAAGGAGTAAAAGCTTTTGCTAGAAAATGAAACGTAAGAAGCACTTACTGAGTGTCCGCTGTGTGTTCACCTTGTGCGAGGTGTTGCAACTGCAGGGGGAGTTCCCAGTAATCAAAGAGTTCGCAGTGGAATGGAAGAGAAATACATACATACGTGAAACAGCCAGGCACACAGCTAAGGCAGTGTGTGTGTAAGTGAGGGCTCGTGTGACCCGGGTGGGCTGTGTAAAGACGTCTAGGTAATTCCGTGTGACAAAGAAGTTGGTATCTCATGGCATTAATCTGTGGAAGCTTCATGGAGAAGAATCTAGGTAGGGGCCTTGTGAGTGTATTTTATCTTGACCGATTAGATCTCTTTCCTAGGAAATAATTCTGCCCTGTTACCCGCAGGCATCAAGCTTGATTTTTGCTGGATAAAGTGTCTCCTTGTTTTAAAAATGGGGCACCAAATTGCCAAGGCAGTGACATGGAGGGCAGACCTTTGTGGCCACGGCCCACGTGGATTGTAATGGCTTTAGGCATTTGGTTTTGCTTCACACTTCAAAGAACTGAAAAGTGAGGGTGATTGATTTATTCGTGAAAACATGTCTCACACAACTGCTGTTTATGCCTGGCATTCCTGTTATGAGTAGTCAGGCTGGTCTGGGGAGGATCACCAGTGGTGGGGAAAGAGCGGCGAGGAGCAGGTGCCCACTAGGATGGAAGTTCCATAGAGCAGGGATTTGGGGCTGTCGGATTCGTTGCCATATCCCCAGCACATGAGAACAGAGTGTGCCGTAGGGTTGGTGCTCGATCATTTCTGAGTAAGGGAGTGAGAGAAGTGAGTAAGGGAGTACCCTCAATTTGGTGTTAGGCATACGAGCAGGGTAGTCTGACGACAGAATGGACACGAAACAAGTGAGAATAACGCAGAAGATGGGGCCATGCGGAGTGTTCAGGTGAGCAGAGGAAGGAGAGACCAGCTGCCCCTCTTGCAGCTCAGGAAGGCTTCGGACGCAGTGTTGTATGAACTTGGTCTTTCAGGATGGTTGGAAATACATCAGTTATATCAGGGCAAGGAGAGCAGACGAGGGCACGCCTAACAAGGGGAACAGCAGGGCAGAGCATGCTGGAATTAAAGAGCAAGATGGGACTGAGCTGCTTTGCTGGGGATGTCTGACCCTCCTTGATGCAGGATCCACAGTTAGATTTCTCGGAATCCCTCCGTGTGCTCCAAGTATCAAATGCCACATGGGACTCCCCAGCCCTAACAGGGACAGTAACCTCTTCGACATGGCAAACACTGCAGAAAGAGCAGAGAGGAGGGGCCTCGTCTATGCAGCTGGCCAGAGCTCTCACTCAGCCTGTGTTTAGTGAGGTGACAGAGGTGATATTTGGCCAATGTGTCCTCCTTCTTCTTCCTGTTTTTAAAATACATTCAGGATACTCCCTCTAGCTTGTATGAATTGACAGTCCTGCTTTAAATAATACCTATTATTAATATTTATTGAGGAACATTATTCATGTGCCAGACACTGTGCTAAGGGCTTCACCTGTAGTACTTGGTATGGATTTCTTACAATACCCCTAGGAGATAGGTACAGTTATTATCTCTACCTCTGTTGTTCTGGGGCAGGGACCTTGTTCATTTTGTTTGCTACTCTCTCTCTCAGGCCTAGAATGGTGCCTGACACTTATTAGGTGCTGGATTTTGAATGAATTAATCATGTGCAGATTACTTTGACCAAGTCATATTGGTCCTGTATGGAAGTTGGGGACCAGGACATTGTGGTTGCAAAGTCTGGACTCCTTACCCTGCACTATATCAGCTTCCTGATGCCCAGCTGGAGAAGAAGATCCCAAACCTTTTCAGACTTGAGGACTCCTTTATAAAGTTGCAGAATGCTTCACACAGATATTATACTTTTGGTCATTCTCTAATTTGTTGTGGATAAAACATTTACAATAAATTAGGTAATATTTAAAAGTAGCTTTGTATTTAAACATTTGCAGCAATATGTGTATGTACCTCTCCTAATTCCATCTACTGGCAATGCTTGGTTTGCATGAGAATTGGGTCACCTGTAATCATGTGACTCCGAAGCTGACAGTTTGTCAAGTCTGTGGCTTAGAATATGAACCTGTCTCTTGAGTTGGACCTGAGTCTAAACTGACCCTAGAGTTGGAAATTTAGTGGCCTAGCTGACAGAACTCACATGAACAATTGCTGCTGTGCCTTATTAAAGAAGAACAGTTCATCTCATTCACAAACATTTTCTAAAGTCTTGGGCTCCATAGAAAGTTCCTTTGTTCCAGGGAGCTTATTGTCTGCTGGAGGAGATGAAACTCATGGAATTGGGGTAAAATGTGGTAAGTGCTTTAACAGAAACTGCAGGAGCTTAGAGGAGGGAAGAGTTGACATTTGCATGGTATTTCACAAACGTATCTGTGGCCCTTGGATCTGGAAGGACACAACTATTCTCTGCCTTGTTCTAGTTGTATATGGGTGTTCTGGAAGGAAGCACAAAGGAAACTTATATTGATAAGGTGAACATGGCACTGGTACAGGTTTGCTATCCAATTTATTGAAGCAAGATAAAAACATAGACAAAGGGAAGGAGATGATGAAGAGAAAGATGTTTGAAATAATCAAGAACCCAAACAAATGTGCCTGTAGTCTCCTCCCACGCTCATCTCTAAGGTAACCAAAATAGCTGCATAAAGATAGTTTCCCACAACCTTCCATCACTTTCAGTGTACTTGGGAGTCCCATTTCTGGGGAATAAAGACACTTGTAGGAAGAGTGAGTTGCAGCAGGGGTTAGCATGAGTCTGTGGCTTGAGGACCGGTAATTAGGCCAGCAGGTTTTTTTGAACTACAGAGCAATTTGTTTAAAATAATGTTTTTTTCTTTTTAAAAAAAAAAACACCAAAACCGAGTTTCTCAGCATAATGAGAAGGAAAGTTCTAGAGGTCAAATTTTGGGTCTTTCTGCTTCTCATTTGAGATTTTTATGAGCCAGGAAGCTTCTTCATTAAACAGCAATTTCAACATTGCCGGACTGTATGTTTTTTGGGTTATTATGCTTTCACAGAATTTTTGAAATATAGCCACACTTCAGAGTGAAAATTCAACGTGAAAATGCTTACATGGACTTAGTAGAAGTGCTGGTATCTGCCTTTCTAATTTAGCGGTTTTGTTTGGTGCATGTGCTTGTTTATTTACTTATTTTCGAAAGAAGCCATCAGGCCTGCCCAGTCAGTGGTCCACCTCACGGGTTCAACTGGAAAGGAGTTTTACACCCTCCTCACCTTCACTCACAATTCATGTGCCATGAATTATAAATTCATGAATTATTGGTGCCTGCTTGGGTGTTCAGTAAATTAATTCATCAGCATTTCCTTCAAAAAGTCTCATTTTCCTGGCATGTTGACTTGATATTACCAGTTGGCAGCCTTTCCATTGTACATTCTGGGTTCTTAATGTTGAAACAGAATACAGGCTTAATCTTGGAGTCAAAGAAGGAATCAGCAATTAAATTTTCTGGGCCTACATACATTTTTTAAAAAGTGTACTTCTCCTGTTCAGAATTAGATCACGGCACAAAACTTGTTGAGCTCTTCATTCATCTGTACAAAGATTGATTGCGCTGGGAGTTCCAGGTGGGGGGTACAGTGGAGTGAATCAGGAATTCAAAATCATGGCCCCAGAGAGCCCTACATTCTTCTTGTTGGGGTGTATCTGTGTGTGAGAAAATAGATAACTGGCATATGAAATTAACAGATTGTTTCAGACAATAGGAAGTTCTACAGCAGAAATAAACGGTCCGTATGAAAAGAAGGAGCAGAAGTCAGGGAGCCTCATGTTCAGGGTATAGTCTGTGTTCAAAAGATCCTGTTCTGAAATCGATGGGGGCAGTGAGTGCGCAGGTGTATTAGGATCTTTTGGATGTCATTTAATGAAGAGTTACGGTTTAAAACGAGGCAGCGTTAACTTCATGTCTCAGCTTCACTCCTTGGATTTTCTCTCAGCCAACAGGAAGTACTATCTGCCCTGTGGAGCTGTTACAAGGAGTCAAAATAAACACAGGTAAACTTACCTGGTAAACAGTAAGTGCTGTCATTAGTGTTAGGTGTCCTAGTCACAGGAGTTACGGCTGATCTAAACTGCTTTTAAAATTAAAACCACTAGGCTTCACTAGGCTGCGAGCACAGAGGAGGTCTGGGGGGCTGTGCCGAAACAGTCAAATACTAAGCAGTGGCTGGCACCCCGCACAGACCCCAGCACAGAGGAAACTCTTCACAAATATGCAAATATCCATTGATTTTAATTAAATTTATATTTTATCTATTAAGGGAACAAATGAACCTCCAGTGTTAGTTGTTATTTTTGTCATTTGCCACTATTTTGTATTTTTGTCTTTTCACATATGCTATGTTTTAAATACCATTAGGATATCTTCTCCTCTCCCTTTTTAAAACAAAATACTTTGGGGACCCAGAACTCAAATTCTTCCTTTCTAACTTATTTATACTTCTTTTAAAATCTCTTCCTGATACAGAGAGAGATCTACCTAGAATTGTTTCAAAGGAGGAAAATTGAAAAACTGGCAACTAGCTCATCTAAAAATATTTAGCAAGTTAGTCATAGGGAATAGAATAGATTTTGAGTCTTTTGGTTTTCAGTGGAGAGTGGAGTTTGATTTTTCCTAATGTGTGAAACTGGATAGAGCACACTCAGTAATATATGTGCATGCTGCCTACAAGCAGTCACGTCATCAAAGCATGTGTGTGCGCAAGAGAGAACACACTGATTTCTCTTTCCTGGTTTGCCATAAGAGGGGAGTGCTTTAAAGAATCTTCTCATCTGCAAATTGTAAGGCACTTGGGGCTAGGCATTGGCGTGTTCAGGCATGCGTGTCCCTGTGTGTTCATGTATGTATGATTGTACCCCTTCATGTCCCCCCCCATGCCTTAACATGATGCACCCCTGTACATGTTTAGGGTCAGCAGGTGCTAGTTTATTCCACACAGACATTTCACCCAGGTTATTCTGGAAAACATTCTGAAGAGTCACAGCATTGATCATGAAGTTAGGAGATTTGACATCTGAAATGACTTGGAGCTAGGACTTTACATTTCCTTTCCCACTTTCTCTCGAGTGTTTTTGAGGACAATGTTTCTTACTCTTGCTTGAATATCAGAGTCACCTGGAGAACACACTTCAGATTCCAAGGTTTCTCCCCTAAAGATTTGGGTTGATTTGGTGTGTTGTGTGCTGCTGGATTCTGGTGATTCCTGGGACAAAGCAAATTTGGGACACAGGCGAAGATAAGAAAGGGGGAATAAGATAAAGCTCACCTGGAAGGGTAGTCCAGGAATAGGGAACAGAATTTGCAAAGTCACAGAGGTTCAGGAGAACACAGGAGCAAGCAGAGTGGTTCTGTGTGCCTCCAGGGCATGGATAGGGAAGCTGAAGCCTGAGAGCTAGTGGAGAGACTCACAGCCTCCTGGTCAAGGCCAAAGAGTTTCTACTTCATTGTGGACCCAGTGCTGTGACTTTATTAACTGTGTACATGTTTTGTCTTAATTGATGGCCATAGAAGTAATATTTTCTATTAAAAATGGAAACATTGCTAGAATAAGTGACCCCAAAAGAGAAATTCTCCTAGAATTCTACTCCGCTCAACTCAATTGAAATTGCTATTGTAAAGTGTTTGTAACTCAACTCAATCGAAATTACTATCAGAAATCGATGGGTAAGATGGAGCGTGCTGGGCAGAGGCTCAAACCTGGAGATAAGTTATTGTGCAATTTACTTTCCCAGGGAAGAGATGAATGAGGGTTTGAAAAAGGCATGGGAGGTGAGAAAACGGGAGGCAGCTGAGAAGGGTGTAGACCTTAGAAAGGATCAGGGTGTGGCGGACAGAAAGAGGTAGAGGGTTTTGAGGAGCCCTGAGGCTTCTGGTGTGGCTAACAGGCTGAGGCCGAGTAGCGGCATCATTAAGCATGTAGGAATCTGGTGGGAAGGTAATAGCGTTGGGGACGTGTCAACTTTGAAGTGGCCAGGCCAGGGGGATGTCTGCATGAAGATGTCTGCTTTCCAGGCAGCTGGAAATTTCAAAGTGGGACTTAGGCATGAGTTGGGATTTAGGAATATAGATTTGGAAGCTGTGGATACATGAAAACAGACTGAGGTTCAGAGAAAGGGTGGCAAGAGACACAATAGTAAAATGAGTCATTACTGCCCAGGTGTTTTTGTTTGCTAAGGGCCCATGCTTAGGCACAGCAGTGGAAGAGAGATGAGTAAATTATCTCCACACGTCAAAGAGTTATAGAATCTGTTCTCATATGAATTCATCAAAATTTAAGTTTTCATGCTGAAAAGTAGACAATTCCTAAAGGAGCCATCATATCAATCTTTAAAAAAAAAAAAAAAAACTCAGGAGAAGTCCAAATACAGAATATTTACAGATTAAAGAAATGTTCAGTTTAGATTCCAAATGTGGCCATTCCCATCGCTATGTGGTAAAAAAAATCATGGTTCTGAGGAGGCTATAATACCTTTAAAAACCACTGGGAAACTATGATAATATGAGTTTTGGAATTTTGATATTCGATGTTGTGTGTGTGTGTGTGTGTGTGTGTTTGAATTGGGTTTGTAGAAATTACATCTGAAATTATTCATCTGACTTCGGGGGCACATTTTGTTTTTTGAAATACATTTTTTTCCTATTTATTCCTCTAATTATTAGAGATTAAAAGGGAATGACAAGGATTACGTCCTAGTTTAAACATGTTGAGCTTTAAAAAAGGCAAATTTATTTTTAAGATTTAAAATAGCTGTTATTTGTAAGTGGATTTGTGGCAGATTTGTGGTTTTAGAACGCATGCCGACTTCCGGTGGCTTCAGACCTGGGTTGGAATCCCAGCTTGGGCACTCGCCCCTCTGGAGAGTGACTCAGCGCCTCTAAGTTTCAAGCTTCATGTCTGCCGGTGAGGATAGCACCACCGGCTATGCAGGATAGCTTGAGGATTAGGTTACACTGTGGATGAAATGCCAAAACACCGTTCTGCCCTGCCCAGGGCTGGTATTCAAACAATGTCCATTCCTTTTCTGTCCTCCCTCTCCTTTCCAAAAAACCTATTGCTCTGTGTCTGTTAAGACCCTTTTGCAACACTTTAACATCATCCTGAACATATTGTCAGAAACCATATTTCCCAGTGCATATGATACAGTTTATAATTTCTGATTTAGCTTTTTAACTAAAAACTCACCTCTTGCTGCTTACAGCTATGGGGATAGGTTTCTAACTCTGCTTTTCTGGTGGCAACTGAATCCTTGTTCTCCCAGTGATGAATTTAGTACCCTGTGTACAAATAGGAACATCCTGAGTGCCATGCTTTGGCCGTGAGTGGAGTTACTTCTCATACTTCTGCAGACTTTGGCGAGGGTAGACTCAGAGAGGTCCCAGGCCATCACCCTCTTTTTGAATTGGTAGTATCTTGAATGTCACAGCAGCTTAGGCTTGTAGATCATGCCAGAATTTTGTCATGCGCTACTCCAATGCGAGACGTGCAGGTCACCCGGAGCTCTGTGCCTTCAGGTGTGCGAGTGAGGCCGAGGCACTGTGATCTCAGTGCCACTGTGCCTTTCCATCATTGCTGGGCTGCTGCGGTTTCTGTGCCTAAAAATGTAGCTTCAAACAAGGAGCCCACATTCCAGAACTCGAAGAGATGTTATCGGCCTTTATCAGTTTTCTCTTTGAGAAGATGATAGACCCTGCACAGGTTCCAGAAACGGTGTCTGAAGGAAACTGGAAGGAAGTGTTTGAAATGACACAGGTGCCTGTGATGCCGGTAACCAAGGAAACATGTCCCTGATACAAAGCTTTCTTTAAAAAAATGATGGTACCTTTCTGGGATTGTCTGAGAATCACCCACAGCAAGATTCTAAAGGGATTTGA
>RJWJ010004732.1:7958-73670 GCA_004363605.1 Indri indri | reverse complement strand
TGGAGGGTGCCCACCAGGCAGCTGCCCCGGGCGCTCATCTCTGAGGGGTGCTAAAGCTTCACTGGTCGCCTAACGAGTTGGAGAAAAGAGTATTTACCAGGCAGGAGCCGCTGCAGGGGGGTTGGCAGGAACTCTGTCTATAAGCGGCTGGGTACAGAGGTGAGATCCCCATGGGGCGCTCAGGCTACAGCAATTGTTCATTAAACTCCCCTCCCTTCCAAGGAGGGGGTCCTGGAGAACCAAAGGGTTTCAGTGAAGCTCAGCAGGGCCAGCGAGGTTATGGCCGGGGTGGAATCGTGCAGGCAGATGGAGGAGAGGCCAAGGGCTGCAGCCAGGCCCCTTCCTGCCCGGGCCCCACACGGCCTCTCTTCCAAATAAATATTGAACAAATATTGAAAGAGTGTTGGTTTGAAGAGGTACCAAATTATTAGCCTGCCCTTGGCTCTCATTTCCCAGCTCAGCCCTATTGCGAAAGTACCATAATGATGGCTTCAGTGATTCCCTTCCTGTCTTGGATCATGACTGCATCCCATTCACTTATTCATTGTTTCATTCATTCATTCATTCATTATTATTATTTTTTAGATAGGGTCTCTCTCTGTTGCTGGGGCTAGGGTATAGTGGCGCCATCATAGCCTACTACAACCTCAAACTCCTAGGTTTGAGGGATCCTCCCGCCTCAGCCTCCCGAGTAGCTGTGACTACAGGCACACACCACCATGCCTGGCTACTTTTTTCTATTTTTTGTAGAGAGGGCTCTTGCTCAGGCTGGTCTCCTGACCTCAAGCAATCCTCCGGCCTCAGCCTCCCAAAGTGCTAGGATGCCACTGTGACCAGCTGCATTCACTCATTGAGCAGATGTTTCCAAGCACCTACTACGTGCCAGGCCCTGTTCCAGGTACTGGGGATACAATAGCAAAGTGCTTCCTCTCCCCTACTTCTCACCACTCCCTGCGCAGTTAAACCAGCCGATACTGAGGGTCTTTTATGTGCCTAGATTAGATTGCAGAGGGGACGAATCAGAAGAGGTCTCTAGTTTGGTCTCTGCCCCAGAAAGAAACCATCCCCTTAGGTGATGAGGAGTCATAATAGAGGTATCATTTTTGTGCCTGTCCACAAACTAGCTTCCCTGGCCCCTCGCCTGCTCTAGCCCCATCTCCCCAGCTTTTCATGCCCTTAGGACCTGGTGTGCTCTTATAAACTCACGCTATGTCCAGGAAGTTGTGCCTGTGTGTGTTGATCTCAGGGAGGGGGCTTTGCAGAAAGACTGCATTCTCCCTGAGCAGGGGTCTGGGCTGGGCGGCTGGGCTGGGGGAGGAAGGTAGAGGAGACCAGCAGAGGATGCCAGACTCCTCCCTCAACACCTATTGTAGAGCCCACCTGAGCCTCTCCGATGTGTGCGGCTGCCTACAGGAACCCAGGACCCGCACAGAAGGCCGGCTTGGCATTGGTTTCTGTCAGTCGCCTGGGGAGAGGACCTGCAGGAAGGCCAAGAGGCAGAGGCGCCCTGAGGCTGGACAGTCATCTTCCCCGAGAAGTGCAAGACATCCTTGGAGCACATGCTGCCCTCCCCACCACTACCGCCCTGTGGTTCCTCTCGGCTGCCTGGGCTGCTGGGCCTTATCCCAATGCAGAAAGGTATGAAGGCGCCCGGTCCTGACAGCCTTGTCCCTCCCACCCTACCTGGCTTCAGGGCAGAGGGAGAGGAAACATCTGGAGTCAGGTCTTCCACTCCTCTGGGCTGCAGTCCTGAGCTGGACCCCTCCCTAAAGTCGGAGACTAACGAGAATTTTCACTGAGGCTTTGCGGACAGCAGCAGACCCCTACCCTAACCCTAGATCCCGGGCAATGGCTGCACCACAGAGGAAGGCTGTGAGAGGCAGGGGGGATATGTGGGGAAACTGGGGGCTGGGTCTCACATGCTCAGAAAGGGGGGTGCCTGTGTCTGCACAGGCGTCCCCCCGCACTGTCTGACAGAATGAGCTGCGTCCTTGCTGTCTCTATTTTTAGTCGGAACTGGAAGGAAAGGAAGTTCGGGGGCCAAGCCACCAGCCCCAGCTCGCGCTGCCAGCACCCACGCCACGTGGTGCGGGGGCGCTGGAGGAGCCCTGAGTCCCAGCTCCTCAGGGAGGCGGCACGGCTCCCCTCCCACCTGCAGCACAGGCCTGCGCCTGACGGCTCTCAAAGCGACAGGGCCACGCTCCGGACGGGGGCTGGGGAAGGAGCGCCACCTCCTTTCCCTGCCTGAACACAGGGCTCACGGTAGGTCCCTTTGGCAAGGAAGGAGAAGGTAGAAAGGGAGAGAAACCCAGTTTGGTCTCTGGAAAGGAGGACTTCGGTAGCTCTGAGGTGCTTTCTTTCCCAGGCTCTTTGAGTGGAGCCCTTGCTTCTTCCTTCAGGATCCAAACGTCGTGACCTCTAGTCGAAGGTGTTTGGGGCTGGCTCTTCCTCAGTGGGAGGCTTGTACGACATGTGAGCTGAGTCGCCTCCACTCACCCCTCTGCGGAGCTGGAGACAGAAGGAGGGGCTTTTCAGAGTGTCCCCCGCTCCCTAGGCAGGGCTCCCTGGCTGAGACCGCACGGCTGCTACAGTCATTACTAGTGGGTCAGGGAGAGGCAGACCAGGTGGCAGGAGGGTACAGCGGTTAGAGCCTGGACTCTGCAGTCTGCAGACAGACCTGGGTCTAAATCCTGACTCTTCTACCTACGAGCTGTGTGACACTGAGGAAGTGGCTTAACCCCTCTGAAACACTGTTTTCTCATCTGTAAAATAGGGATAATCACAGTACCTGCCTCATAGGATTGCTGAGGATTAAATTAGATAATGTGAGAAAATGTACATAGTAAGTGCTCAGCTGTTAATGATTTTTTTCTTTTCTTTATTTCCATAAAACCCTCAAGTCAAAAGTTAATGAAATTTAAAAAGCAGATTCAGCCCAATCCTGGTTATGAACCCCACTGTGTGGCTGATCTCAGGCCTGTTTTGCAGGATCCGTAGCTTTCAGCGGATTCTCCAAGCTATCTAGGACTCCCGAACAGTTAAGAGCCACTACTGACTCTCGTCTGGAAGCCAGGGGCTCCGGGTTCAGATCTTGTCTGCCTCTCACTCCCTGGGCAGCAGGTAACCTCCTCAGTTTCCCCAGCTGCTCACGAGGGGGTTAGAGCAGCTGAGATCTATGGTCTGAGTGGGGCATTGTGAAGCTCTGTGACGTCTGATAGCAGTGATGGGGAGAATGACCTGAGCTGGGGCTTGGAAGGCAGGTTCCAGGAAAGTGGGAAAGGGCGCATCTCCCCACTTCCTAGGAGCCGGTTTGGTCCATCAGCCAAGATGTCAGCCAGCCAGCCGACGGAAACTGAGCTGCATCCCTCCACCAACCCGGGAGGCTGTTGCCACGGCAACTTCATATTTATCCACTTTAGCTCCTAATTAAGGGGAAAAGCATATAACATATTGGATGTCAAGGAGGCTTTGTGAGCCTCAATTTAGCGGCCGTGCCTGGATGTCAAACTCGAGCGTGATTGCTGTTAATCACCTCCCAAATTACCAAGACAGGTCACAAAAGGGAAAGGTCCCCCAGCAGTGGGGCCAGTTGAGCCCAGAGGAGATGAGGTGGTGGTAGGAGCAGGAAGGGAGGCCTCTGTTCAGCATCATGACCTAGGAGACTGCTGGGTGAATGCTGGCTCCGTGGGTGTTCAATTATAAGGTCTGTGGGGACAGGGGCTGGGTCTGTTCTCACTGGCTCTGAGTCAGAGATCTCCAGCCTGGAGACTCACAAATCAAGGACCTTGGTTTGTAGAGAGGGACTGACCTATTGATGAACCAAGAGACAAGTAAGGGCCATCTGGTGGCCTCTGATGTCAGAAGGAAGACTGACAGATGACCAGAGCTGGTAAATGCAGGCTGACCTGGTATCGGGATGGCTGGCTGACTGCCACGTGGCAGATGGAAGGTCCAGTGGGGGTCCACTCAGGAGGGACTGGCCGGGTGGCTGGATTCATCAGTTCATCTGTGATCTCCTGAGGGAGCGCCTGGCCTCTCTACCCAACTCGGGACCCAGGGCATTCTCGGGCGCCAGTTAGGTCAGCGCCTGCTGTGGTACTGCTGCCAGCCGCTGGGGCTGTGGAGCAAAGCCATGCTCCTCGGGAGAAGCTTCAGCAGGTCCCTGGGGATGCGGAAGGCAGGGAGTGGAGATCGGTGGAGCCAGGCTGGGAGCAGGGGTCACCGAGGCGAGGACATCAGCAGAGCGGGGAAGAGCGTGAGTTATGGGGTCAGGCAGACCTAAGGCTGAGTTTCATCTTGACTGTTCACAGCTGTGTGACTTTGATGACGTCACCTAACCTCTCTCTGCTTCTGTTTCCTCGTCTGTCAAGTGGGAATGATGATAGTTCATTACCTCACAGAGCTCTGTGGCGGGTTAGCAAGATGATAAAAGGAAGGGGCTTAGCACAGTGCCTGGCACGTGGGAAGCCCTCAAAAGAGGCAGGCGTGGAAAGGGGGGACAGGGACGTGGTCACTGAAGGCCGGGCCTGGAGTGGGGTGAAGGGGCACTTCCCTCATGTCCCCTTTTGGTAAAGGCTCCAAGAGAAAGAACTCGCAGAAGGGGACCCTGATGGAGGCGGGGCCGGGCTGGGAGCTGAGAGAGGGCGTGGGGACCACTGGAACGTGCTGGGCCTGTGTGCGCTGTTCTCAGCCTCAGAGGGGGCTGTAGGGAAGGAGAATTTTGTACCTGAAGTCCTGGTGTCACCCAAGTGAGGGCCGGAAAGGACCTTCCTGCTGCCCCAACCTGGGAGATCAGTAGGACTACCTGGGTTGATGCTACAGGGTCTGCTCTCTGTGCTTACCCCAGAATGAGTATCTCGGGGGGGTGCCGGGAAGCTGGTTTTAAAATACTCCTGGGAGGGTCTGATAGTCAGCCAGGTCTGGGACGTCGGGCCAGAACCAGAGGCCACTGTGGGTCGGAGCTGGGAGGAGCTGGAGCAAAAGGTGGACAAGCCTTCCCCCAGGGTATCAGGGTTCTGCTTAAAAAATGTATTTGAAAGGAAAAAAAAAAAACTACAGCTACAAAGTGTGAAAAATATCTATTATAGTAATGATAATAATTATTATTTTATTATTATTACCGCTAACCTGTGTTGATTGTTCACTGGGAGTGAGGCACTATTCTAAGTTCTTCACGGGGATTATCTCTTCTAATCCTCCCAGCAACTGTCAGGGTGGCTCAATTCATTTCTATAGATGAGGAAATTGAGGATCAGAGAGGTTATGTCAGAGGTCACACAGCTTATGTCCGAATCCCAGGCTGGGCCAGGAAATAGGAGACCCAGGGAGGTGAAGTGACTTTCCCAAGGTCACAAAACAAGTCAGAGGCAGAGAAGGGATTAGAACCCAGGAGCTCTTCTCATCCTCCTGCTCTCCACCCCTACGCTTAGGACACATTTTGCAGAGAAAATTAAGGACAGGCTGGCCTGAGGGAAAGCATCCCAGCTGCGTCCCTCCACCACGGGCAAAGTCCTGGAAGTGGAGTGGAAGGGGGTTGGAAGCTCCCTGATTTGGAGGGTGAAGGAGAAGCTTGGGACGTGGTGACCATGGCCATGGCCGCCTTGCTGGCCTGGTGGGAGGAGTCGTGCTGGCCTGATTTCTGCAGATGCGGGCTGCAGCCGTCCCCCTGAATGGGAGGCTATTAAGGGAAAATGCTTTGCAAGGAGCTGAGCAGCTGGGAGCGGAGATCGTCTGAGCACTGAATGGGGGGCTTTGTCCCTTCAGGTCTGGCAGGCACTTGCTCCCTGGGCCTGTGTCTGGGAGGCCGTCTGGTCAAGAGGCCAAGGGGAGTGTCCCCAGGAACCGCTCCCTCTGCTGCCTTCCTGTCCCTGGTCTGCCCCAGTGCTGCCCCACATCCAGGGTGGCCTGGTGACTAAGCACGCAGGCTGTGGGGACTGACACCAGGGCCACATTCTGCATGTGTAAAGCCTTGGGCATGTTACTGAAAATCTCAGGGCCTCAGTTTCCTCATTTGCAAAACGGCACTAATAAGAGTATCTTCTCGTAATGTTGTTGTGAAGATTGAGCAAGAAAACGGAGTTAGTGCTTCAGTAGCACTGGCTATTCTAGATACTATCTCCAGCTGAGGAGTCACCCCTCTTGGTTTCTTTCCAACCCAGGCTCCTCCAGGGTATAAACTCCTCTCCTGGGTCTCACCCTCTCTCCCTCTTTCCCACGAGAACCAGGAAGGGGCTCAGGACAGGTCTCTTTGTGGAGGCTGCGTGTGGAGAGAGGGAAAAGTATCAGCAGGTCCCATCCCAAACGCCAGCTGCATGGAGCATCACTGCCTCTGGCTCCATTTCCGCTCGAGACTCTCAACGCTCAAAATCTGCACGTCTTCTCCTACCCAGGGCTTTGCTGGGACTGGTTCCTCTGCCTGGAACTTTCTTTCTCCCCTTTGCCCAGCTAACCCCTACCTGTCCTCCAGGTGTTCACTTAGACAAGCCCACCTCCAAGGAGCCATCCTTAGACCAGGGGGTCCTCCTGTGTGCCCCCACCCTGGCACTAACAAAACACCCAGCCCCCTCCCCTCTAGGCCATGAGTTCCATGAGTATAGGGACTTCAACTTGCTTACCTATCTCCCAGCCCATGGCACAGGGCCTGATCAGAATAATTGATTGATTAATATTTGTTAGATGACCGGGCATAGTGGCTCACGCCTGTAATCCTAGTGCTCTGGGAGGCCGAGGTGGGAGGATCGCTTGAGGTCAGGAGTTGAAGACCAGTCTCAGCAAGAGTGAGATCCAGTCTCTACTAAAAATAGAAAGAAATTAGCTAGGCAACTGAAAAAAAATAGAAAAAATTAGCTGGATGTGGTGGCACATGCCTGTAGTCCCAGCCACTTGGGAGGCTGAGGCAGGAGGATCCCTTGAGCCCAGGAGTTTGAGGTTGCTGCGAGCTACGATGACACCATGACACTTTAGCCCAGGCAACAGAGCGAGACTCTGTCTCAAAAAAAATTAAAAAATAAATAAATAAATAAACATTTGTTAGACAAAGGTGCAAATGAGTGAATGAATGAATGATTGGATTCCCCAGCCCAGGGTGGGGCAGGGAAGGGAGGATGTCTGGTGGGATGAAGAGAAAGCAAAGTGGGTGCTTCGGACAGGACTGTAAACACATCAAGTTTGGGGCCTTCCCCAAGAGAAGAACCCAAGCTGACCTCCTCTCTTGGGTTAGGCCCCAGCATCTGTAGCTACGTCATCATTATATGTAGTGTTTACTGAGGACCTACTGTGTGTCAGCCACACAGTAAAGTGCTGTCAGCTCAGCACTTTACACACACACTCTTATTGTGCTACCTTATGGAATTCTTAAAGCAACTCTGTGAGACAGGTACCATAACTATCTTCATTCTAAGGAACAGAAAGCTAAGGTTCAGAGAAGTGAAGACACTTGCCCAAGGCCACACAGCTAGCAAATGTTAGGGCTGGAGGTATGGTTAGCACTCACGCATGTTTGTTTCCTTCTGAGCTGGAACTCTTCACCACTAGTCCATCTTGCCTCCCCTATAGGATGGAGCAGAAGTCACCATTCCACCCTTCCGGGAAGTGGAAGTTGCTGGGAAACAAAGCAGGAGAAAGTTCAGACTGTTCAGTTAGCCTTTTGGGAACAACCACAGCGCACTGTGCCGGCAGGAAATGCAGAGTTGGCGGCCAGCCCAGCCAACCAGCTCCCCATCTGAGCAGACAGACAGACCGACCCCAGGAAGAAGGGTGGGTGATGACAGCGGACTGGGGGGCGCCAGCCCACACAGTGGTGACGGCTGGCCTTCATCACCGTGTGGCTCGAGGGTGGACAGTGGTGGGCCCCAGGAGCAGGGCAGGCATGGGTATACAGAGCTGTTCCCGGTGGAGCTGTTTAGAAGTCTTTACACGCCGGAGGCTCCATCACTCGGCATTTGCCGAGCTCAGAGTGACCCTTTGACACTGAAGCCACTAACGGGTGGCGTCTTTGCCCATCTCCACAGAGGAAGTTTTCCTGCTTCTTAGGGCTCAGCAGAGCGCTCGAACTTGCTCCTCTCCCGAGGGCTGTAGGATTCCAAGTTTTCAGAGTGCCCTTCTCTCCAACAGCTGCAAATGCCATCCTTTTAGCTGAGCGCAGAGCCCCTCAGTCCGTGGCAGACCCTGGGGGCTGCTCTCCCTGACTGCCTACTGGGCTGGAAGCGGGCAGCCCATCAGGCTCAGCCTTTGGCCTTGTAGAAATTACCCGCTGAGGTATGAGGAGCAGCAGTGGTCGGGCAGCCCAGCCAAGCGCGACTTTCTTGCCATTGCTCAAGAGAAGCATGGCTTCTCAGCTCTGTCCTAGTGGCTGCTGTCCTTGGGGCCGGGGGCTGGGAGGTGAACACAGTAGGAAGAACCCAGGCTCCTACACTCAGAGCTGGGACCTCAAGCACTTGGCATTGGGAGGCATGCCCCTGAAGTTCCCAGGCTTGGTGGCTTGACTCAAAACCTCAGTCCTGGCGGGGCGAGGTGGCTCACGCCTATAATCCTAGCACTCTGGGAGGCCGAGGCGGGTGGATCGCTCAAGGTCAGGAGTTCGAGCCCAGCCTGAGCAAGAGTGAGATCCCTGTCTCTATTAAAAATAGAAAGAAATTATCTGGACAACTAAAAAAATATATATAGAAAAAATTAGCTGGGCATGGTGGCACATGCCTGTAGTCCCAGCTACTCGGGAGGCTGAGGCAGGAGGATCGCTTGAGCCCAGGAGTTTGAGGTTGCTGTGAGCCAGGCTGAAGCCATGGCACTCTAGCCCGGGCAACAGAGCGACGAGACTCTGTCTCAAAAAAAAAAAAAAAAAAAAAAAAAAGATTAGAGATGGATTGGGGTTGAAAATGGTATTAGGATTATTTTTGCTATTAGGATTAGAATTCAGGTGAACTTTGGCTTGATTTTGGTGTTAGAGATGGGATTAGGGTTGAAACTGTAGTTAGGATGAGGGTTGGATTCAGGGCTAGAGATGGAGAGACAGTCAGGAGGGTCGTGGCTGAATTGCAGGTTTGCTGTCGGCGTGAGGGCTGGGTCAGAGCGAGGTTATATTTGGCCCAGAATTAGACCTGGAAGTGACTGGGAAATGGTGGGAAACAAGTTTTCTCTTCAGCTACCAGGGTGTGCACTTTCTGAGCAGGTGGAAAAGCCACAGTAAGAATACCTGGGCCTTCCCGAAAGTTGGCTGCCGTCTACCACCTGCCTCGTCCGTTGGCCTCCACCTCCCCACCTCACCTCCACCTCCCTCCACTTCCATCTCTCGCTCCCGGGCAAAGCCAAGGCTCCAGTGTCGTCTCCTTACTGCTCCCAGCAGACACGGGTGTCTGAGGCCTGCCCTGTATCCTCTCCAGGCAGCTGCTTTCTGCAGAGTCCTCCACGGGGAAGTGGAGCTGAAACAAGGCATTCTGGGTAGGGCTCCATCAGCTGGGCCCTCATCCTAGGGATGAGTGGGGACGTGGAGTGCCCCGCCTCACTTCTTCCTGGCCCTCGCCAGGGCCCTGACCTCTCTCCTCCTTTCTGCAGAGGCCCCAGCCCCTGAGTGCCTCCTCTCGCCTCTCAGGGTGACAACCTGACATCCTCCTGCACTCAGCTGTGGGGTCAGGCTTTTAAAGCTGTCATTGGGGAGACTGTGGCCCTTTTCTGCCTCACTCCCCCGCCCCAGTGTCCCTTCATGCAGAAACACGCATCAGGGCATGAAGCAGAGGACGGCTGTGGCACCACGATGCCTTTTAGATGGAGGCAATTAGCGGCTAAATAAAATACACAACGAGCATCTCTGCCGACTGCTGGCACGGACTTGCCGAGGGCTGCTGGGGGAGGGACCCTGGGAACTGATGGGGCAGCAGAAGAGGGTGGTCCTAATCACCTGGTCCCGAGTCTTTTGCTGGGATAGGGATGCGGAGTAGAAAGGGTTGTGGACTCTCAATAAACTTCTCGTTAGAGTTGGGGGACATCTTCGTCTGTTTGGGCTGTTATAACAAAATGTTGTAAACTGGGTAGCTTATAAACAACAGAAATTTATTTCTCACGGTTCTGGGGGCCGGAAAGTCCAAGATCAAGGCCCTGGCAGGTTCGGCGTCTGGTGGGGGCCTGCTTCCTCACAGACGGCACCTGCCTGCTGTGTCCTCGCGTGGCAGAAGGGGTGAGGGAGCTCTCTGGGACCTGTTTTCTAAGGACGCTGCTTCCACTCATGAGGCCTCTGCCTTTGTGACCTAATCACCGCCCAAAGGCCCCACTCTGAATACTGTCACCGTGGGGGTTAGGATTCTGGGGGCTCATAAACAGTCAGCCCATTGCAGGGGAGCACAGGGAAGCTGCGGGGTCCTCAGGGAGCTGAGGAAGAGCACTGCAGAGTAGTGTGAAGCAGAGGACAGTGGCTTGGGGACATGGCAGGCATGGGTTTGTACCCTGGCTCTGCCACTTACCAGCTGTGTGACTTGGGCAGGTTGCTTACCCTTTCCAAGCCTCAGTTGCCTTGTCTGTAAAATGGGGTCATCATTGTACTAATCTCT
The DNA here is from genome assembly GCA_004363605.1 of Indri indri. Lineage (NCBI taxonomy): Eukaryota > Metazoa > Chordata > Mammalia > Primates > Indriidae > Indri > Indri indri. Next base: position 63,132 of record RJWJ010004732.1, on the reverse strand, counting down.
TAGCAGTGTTGTTAGATTTAAATGAGGCGGTCAATGCTCCACACTCCTTGAAAGAGGACCTCCCAGAAGGGAGTGAGGCCAGGGCATAAAAGAGTTAGAGACGTTGCTGAGAGGCCCTGGGCCAGGGAAGGGCACTGGGAGCCCAGGGGAAGCCGAGCAGACCTGCCTCTGGGCCGGCGGCTCTCCCCTGGTTGATGCCCCCTCTCAGGTGTTCCAGAGGCAAACAGGTGATTGGACTCTGACCATTAGAGCATGAAAGAGAAAGAACTTAGACCAAGTGATTCTGGGAGCAAGTTCCCTATTCAATCCTCCTCCCCATCACCCTCCTACTGGGATGCTGTTCATAGATAACCACCCCGGATGACTGACTTAATGTCCTGGAGCCTCAGTTTCCCCTGCGGTAAGGCTTGTACAAAATCATGCCCCTTGACTCCAGAGAGCCCTAACAAACACACTAGCTGGCGGCACCCGCACAGATCTCTGGCACCTTGTTTCCTTGTTAACCCGTTGGTCTCCCCCATACTGCTCCCATGCTGAGCAGGGCCCTCTCAGGGGTGCTCGTCAGGGGACGTGCCAGGGGTCATGATGCAGCTCTGCAGGTCGCAGGTGGGGGAACAGAAGAGGCCAGGAGCTGGGGGTGCCAGTCACTTGGCTCCCGCTCCACACGGACCCCCATCCTCAGCTCTGGCTCAGCCCTTTTCTTTAAATAAAAGGAATGATGTCATCCTTGTGCTGAGCTGCTGAGCTAGAGGGAGGCGATCTGAGATACTGTGGAAGGGAAGCAAGAGGAGCTGGGGCTGGGGGCAGGGAAGCATGGGACAGACGAAGGACAAGACACTGAGTCCCCTCTGGGGACACCTGTATATGTGTGTGTGTGTGTCCTGAGGTCCACCCACGTGTATGTGTTGGTGAGTGGGAAAACTGCAGAATCACAACATATTAAAGCAGAGGTGGAATTTCATGGTACTGGGAGAAAAACAGAGGCTCATAGATGCCATGGTAGAGCTGGACAGATCTAGATAAGGCTCTTCATGTTTCTGAGTCTCAGTTTTCTCATCTGTAAAATGGGGGTAACGATGGTGTTGGCTTTGCAAGCATTTTGTGTGACAGGATTGGAAGAGAGAATGGCTGTGTGTACCTGGTGTGTAGTAGGTTCTCAACTAAATGGTGGCCATTGAGAATATAGCTGGGCAGAAGCAATGCTGTGCACGAAAGAACACCAGCTAGCATCAGGAGGCCTCCACTCGGGGGGTGGATCAGCCCCAACCCGTCCTACCAGCAGTCCTGGCCCAGGCTCTGCCAGGTGGGGGGGTACGTGGTCCTCCACCATGTCTTTGGGCTCGCTGGCCAGCAGCTTCCCTCTGCGTGCCAGGGGCCTGGGAACCGCCTCTGCTCTCCCCCTCCAGGCACAGGCCTGGGTTGTCCTGTCCTCCCTGAGCCTCTCCAAGGCCTCCCCTCAGGGTCTGCGCCAGCTCCTGACAGTCCCCCACACCTGCACTCTGGCCCCCTCTCCCGGCCCTTTTCGTCCCCTCCCCCACTCCCACAGGTGCCTCCTCCTCCTTCTGCTCATCGCTCGGCTTTTCCGCCGTGTTCCTTCCCCTTCGGAGTCTGCTTTTTCCCTCAGTCCTCCCTCGTGCTATTTCTGTCTCTCCTCGTCCCTGGCTCTGGTCTCTGTCTTAATTCAGTCTCCATCCCTGCCTCTCCTTCCCTGTTCCCTGTCACACCTGCCCTGTCTGTCCTGTCCCATCTCTGTCCCTGTGTGATAGGAACTCTCTCGCTGCCTCTCTCCGCCAGCCTGTCTCTGTCCTTTCTCTGCTCTGTAAAAGGTGAGTCCCAAGCCTGGAGTGGAGCCCGAGGGGCCACAGGCCAATTATCCAGAAAGGGCCCCTCTCCCCGCCCTCTTCCGCACCCATGTGGGGTGCAGCCCTGGCTCTCCGCGCTTCCTGAGCACGGGTGTGTGTGGGCCGAGGGCAGAAGGCCCAGCTTGCCTGTCATCTGGAGAGACGTGTGTGCAAAATGTTAGCTCCGTGGCTCTGATTCAGCTCCTGGGCGGCTGACGGAGGGGGTGATGGGGACCCGGAAAGGGGAGCGAGCTGGGCTGGAGATGGAGTCCTGGGACTTGGCAGAGGACCTGGGCTGCCTGGAGAGGACCGGGTGGGATAACGGAGGGGTCGGGTGGGGTCCTAGTACCACTGGATGCAATGAGTGGGTTGGATAGGGCGAAAGCGAACGGGGTTTGATGAAGAGGGCACGGGAGGGAGTGGGGGCAGTGGGCGTGGCATAGGGGACGCTGTGTGAAAACCCCAGGGATGGCGAGTCGGATAAAGTGTCGGTCATAGGTGGCACTGCGTAATAAAGTAGAGAAACAGGGACACGGTGAAAGGCCACTGGGGGCCTCCCCGGGACCTCCCTCCGTTTGTGCCTCACCTGTTCTCTGCTTGCACCCCATGCCGGGCCTCTCCGCTCCTGCTACTTCACTGCTTTCGGCCCGCACCTCCCAGTCCTCAGGTTTCCCTGTCTCTCCTCTCCCTGAGCAGTGTTGAGTCACTAGTGGCCTCCCCATTTAGGACAGTCCCCTTGTGGATTCCCTGGCACCATGGCCTGGCCCTACGGGTGACCCTGTATTTCAGGGTTGACCCTGCACAGAACTGTCTGCCTGGTCCGGAAAGAAGACCCCAGTTTCCACTTGCCCTGGTCCGACTGGGGTCTGCGAGCTGGGTGCTCTGCCGGCCTCGGCGCAGGGAGGGAGGGCGTCTCCAGCATCATCACTGCGGCTGATGGACGACTTGACGGGGAACCCCAATGTGGGCCCTGACCACGGATGGCACATACAGCAACCTGGGGCCAAACGCACCTGCTGCTTCCTCATCTCAGAGTCCTTCAGCTTATGACTGTATCCACAGGGGCCTGCAGGGGGCCACTGTGACCCTTTGGTTTTGGGGAGAGGAGATCAATTTCAAAACATATCATGATAATGATAATAGTATAGGTAAAAGCTATCGTTCATTGAGAGCTTACTCTGTGCTAGGCTGTGAGGAGGCTCTGTACACTTTTCATTCAAATAAAATCTTCCCAACTGTCTGAGGTAGACATGATCTCTACCCCACATCACAGAGAAGGAAACTGAGGCTCAGAGTGGTCAAAGTCATCTGCCTCCACAGCTTGCGCTTTTAAACCCTGCAGACCCTGCCCCGCCCCACACAGCTCCCAGCTGTGGGACCCTGGGAGGTGTGGGTGTCGAGGCAGGGATGCTGCAGGAACATTCCAGAGCAGAGGCTCACTCCAGCTACAGCTCTGGGTGGGCCAGGTGCTCTAGCTCCTCCCCAAAGCCTGGGACCTCCTCCAGGGCACAAGAAGCACTTCCAGTGCCACATGGACCTGAAGATTCCCCTGCCTCCATGACACCCTCGGAAAGCCGTTAATTGGTTACACCTGTAGCCAATGGAGGGAGGGGTGACCTAAATTTAGGCCACTTTTCTGGGCTGTGGATGGAAACATGGGGTGGGGGAAGGGCTGCCCGGGGTCCTTCCTGCATTATTAGCCGTACCCTCCAAGCTGCAGGACCCCGCCAGCCTGCGGAGGTGCACCGGGCCCCTCCCCACGCGTCTCTGTGTGGGTGCGCTGGGCTGCTGTGTTCCTGAGGCGCCGATGGGTGCGTGACGACGGCAGCTCCCACCCGGCAGAGCCGCGAACAGAAGGGGCGAGCTGCTGGCAGCTTTAAATAGCTCCTCACTGAATCTCACTTGCCAAAGCCCCGTTCCCCCCTGCTCCAAGTCTGGCTGCCCCAGGGAGGGGCTGAGCGAGCCCCAGAAATGAGGCTAAGACAGAGGGGCTCAGCCCCCCAACTCGGAAACACCTGCTAAGCAACCCCTGCTCATTGCTATGCCTAAGAGGCACAGCCCACTTTTTTTCCTGCTGAGGGAGTAGTCTAGGAAATCTCTCAAGGGACTGTGGGTTGTCAGGAGACAGGCTCTGCCTGGGCCTGCATCTTGGCTGGGAAAACGCAGCAGGTAGGTTTTCATTCAAGCCCTCCCTCCAAGAAGATACATTGCCCCCCAACTCCCCGGCCCCAAGTCCAGGTCGGCCCCAGCCATTCTGACGCTGAGAAGCAGCCCACTGCCCCCTGGTCATCAGTGCACCTCCTCACCCCGCCCTACATCTCTCCATGCACAGACCTTCGATGATCTGACCCTGCCACCTCACTTCCCGTCACTCTCCCCAATCTACTTACCTCCCTTGAGGTCCTTCTATCTGTTGCTCAAATGTGCCCAGCTCATCCCCACGTCAGTATCTTTGCACGTGCTGTTCCCTCTGTCTGCAATGCCCTTCTGTGGCCTTTCCCGCGGTGGGAGCCAGCGCTGCATTGTGACTCCCGTGGGCCCTGGGCGCCTTTGCCTTTGTGGGTCCCTTCTTCCATAAAAAGGTACACAAATTATATTTTACAACTGTATTGATGCAAGCACAGATACACTATAATAATATTACATATTAAAATATTTTCTTTAACCCAAAAGTTTGTCATTTTCTTCTGATTTTAAAAGAAATTGAAACATTTTCGGGGCGCCTAAAAGAATTGTGGTCCCCAGGCACCGTGGTATCGTCCCTAATAGAGAAGTTGGCCCTGGTTGGAACCTTCTCATAATTGAGGCCTCAGTTCAAATGTTACCTGCTCCAAAGGGCCTTCCTTGAACACTGCATTTAAAATATCTCCCACGTGCACACACTGACATGTGTGTGGCCTATTACTCTGATTTATTCCTTCGTAGAATGTGTAACTATCTGATAATACCCTGTTTATCTGTTTACTTGCTCTCCGTGTCCTGTAACTAGAATGTAAGGTCCATGGGGGCAACGGCGTGGACCTTCCACTGCTGAGTAACCAGCCAGTGCCTCCAGCAATGAGGTCTGTAAAAGGAGCGAAAGGACAGTTCTGAATTGCCAGAACACAGAGTCCCTCCTCTCAGCCACCCGACATCTGTGCTCTTCCTTACCGGGCCCCCTCAGACTCTTCTAGGTTTGCAGGAAGAAAGGGATTCTCGCGTAGGCCTCACACACAACCCACGTGGCTTCTCAGAGCCCAGTTTCTTCCCCTGGAAAATGGGAATGAGAATGCCAGCCTGTCTTGAAAATGCAATGAGGTAGCCTGTGTGAAAGCAAAAGACCGACCGACAGAGGAGGTTCAGTAGTTCAAGGTTTCTTTCCTTCTCACTGGCTGTCTCAAAGCTTGTTCTTGTCCAAGACAGAAATCTCGAGGCACTGCGGCCTACCTGCCTCTAAACACTGTAGGTGGTCCATAAACATTTCTTGGTTTCTAGCGGGCCACGTCCCACCTTCCTCTTCCAGCAAAACCTTAAACACACTGTGCAGGACCTTGTAGGCCACGTTATGGCATTTTCTCTTTGGGGTGTCCTCAGAGGGTTTTAAGTCACACGATTAGGTTTGTATTTTGAAAAGATTACTCTGGTTGCCTAGAAATAAGGACTTACAGTTTATAATGGAAGGATCCCGCAGTCCTACTAGAAGAGGGCTGGCAAATAGATGCCGTACTCATCACAATTTCCTATCCTTGCCCACAGCAGACAGCACTAATCAACTGCAGCAGAGGTTCTCAAAGTGAGGTCCTCAGACCAGCAGCATTGGCATCACCTGGAAATTTGTTAGAAATGTAAAATATCAGACCTCACACCAGCCCCCTTGAATGGGAAATTCTGGGGGTGGGAGCCCAGCAATCTGTGTTTTAACAAGCCCTCCAGGTGATCCTGATATACACTGAAATCTGAGAACCACTGAACTAGTGTAGAACAGAACACTATTTTTTAGGAAGCCCGGTGCAGCATCAAAACCCTTCCCACCACGGCGCTCTAAGCAGTCACCGCTCCTGCAGGGGAATTGCACAGAGTGCTGGGCTGCACAGACCTACCTCTGGAACTTGAGAAGCTAAGACCCTGGCAAAGCCCTAAATATAGGCAAGCAGCCAAGTGTGCCACTGCCTGGTGGCAGCACAACCTTAGGAGCCCCTTCTCTCTTCTGGGCCTCAGTTTCCCCATTTGCACGTTGAAGAAAATGTCTCCGAGCGGTGGCCCCTTCTCCTGCAGCCTCTGAGCCAGTGAAGTGGATGCATGCGAAGTCCCCTGGGTAAACTCCTCCATGGGGGCCAGGAGTGGTGCAGGGGACGCGGCGGTGGCAGGGACTTTGCCCAGAGCTTGTAAGAGGCACGTGACTCAGCCCTGGAAGGAGGCGTCCATCGCCCTGGCCAGCAAGGGAGGGGAGAAAGGCAGGGGAGGGACAGCACGGGCGTGAGCTTGCAGCATGGGCGTGTGGGAGAGAGGGGAGGAGGAGGCATGGATCACAGCCCCACCGCTTGGCTGCCTCCCCAGGCCTGGGCCCCGTTAACAGACAAGAGGACTCCAAGCCCAGAGAGCGGGGAGAGCAGGGAAGGGAGAGTGGGATGAAGGGTGGGGGTCAAATTCTAGGAAACCATGCAGGATACAAAAAACATGGCCCTGAACTACTTACAGATCCTGAGACTAATAACAGAAATGCCTACCCCAGATCCACACTTTATCTGGCTTCCTCTCAGCTCACATGCCTCAGCCCAAATGTCACTTCTCCAGAAAGGCCTCCCTGATGAGCCGTCTATTCCCCACCCTCCCATCACCTTCCCATTGTCCTCATAGCTCAGATCACTCTTCAGAATCACTGTCTCAATTTGCTTCCTGGCTGTGGTCATCTCCCACATGACGGAAGCTCCCTGAAGGCAGGGGTCTCCCTGTCTGGCTCATGGCTCTACCACCTGCCCCTAGAACGGCGCTTGGCAGAGCGGGTGCTCAACAGAGCTACCACTTACTATGTGCTGAGAACTATTTGAGATGATTTGCGTACATTATTTCATCATGGCCCAAGAATCTTGGAAATAGGGAATGTAATTATTTTTCCTATGGAAACACTGAAGACGGAAAGATAAGTGACTTGCTAAATGTCACACAACTAGGAAATGGTAGAGCCCCTATTTGGGCCCAGCTCTGTCTGACCCCAGTGGTCAGAAGATTTGGAAAATGGGATCCAAGGGGCTGCTGGAAACCTTGCCGAGGGGGGAGGCGGCAGTGTTGACCCAAACCTCGCAAGTTATTGACAAGGAAGCATCTGCCCACAACAAGGAGGCTCCTTCGGAAGCTGGAGTTACTTAATTTAGGATTTCTAAAGGGAAGTCCTGCTTTACACAGCTGCTGTCCAGCTTCTGGAATTTGTTACCCCCCAGGATTTTTCACAAGCTGAAAATAGAAAAGAGTTCAGAAAGGGTTGCACAAAATTAATGGATGACAGGTCCCCGGTGGTAATTAAAGGAAGTGAGAGATGCTGGGGGTTTGGGTCTAGACATGCGAGGTCAGCGCCGTGCTGGGGACTGCCGTGGTCCCCCCAGAATGGGCCCCGGCTCTCCGGCAAGCTGCCGCTGGGAAGCATGGGGGAGGAACATGATCTCAACTCCCCGGCCCACTCTCTGGCAGGATCTGGCTGCCCGGCCGACTCCCCCTCCCATCCCCAGGCCCCGCCAGCTGGGCTGTCGGCTGAGTGTCCTGGCTTGCTGACTCACTCACCTGCCCAAGATGGGCAATCTGCACATGTTCTGGTTTTCCGAGTATTTTTTTTTTTTTTTGCTACCTTCTTTTTTTTAAGAAAAAGCTATTTTTGTAAGGTTTTCATTACTTCCTAATTATTCATACCCCTTCCATTTGTTTGTCTTGTTAACTGCAAAACTCAATCAGCAGTTCACTTTCTCATCTGTTTCAGATTCATTATGAATTTCAGGCCCACACCTCTTCTCTCAGGTTAGCGTAGGGTGGGAGAGGCCCCCAAACCCCCTCCTCCATGGGCTCAGAGCTCCCGCTCCCTGGAGTCTTCCCTCCAACAGCAGCGCCATAGGTCCCCTGGGACCACCACTTGCATGATTCTGCCGTCTTGGCCTCCCATCCTTCTCCCCTCTCCACCCAGAGTCTGCTCTCTCTCTGCCCTCTGCCCTCTTCCTTCCTTCCTATCCTCCTATGGTTTCCCCCTCTCTGCTTAGCCAATTTCTTCCTCCTCCTCCTCCTCTCCCCTCCCCCCCCATGCAGCACCCTAACACCCTAGAGCCACCTTTGGAGCCTCCTGGGTCTCTCTCACCCCATCCCTCCTCCCACTCCCCAAGATATCATCCACAGGCCCACATGGTGCCCACTGCGCTTGCCGCTTCCGCAGGTCGGGGCTGCAGTGCTCTTGGCTGGTAATCCATTTCCCCCTAGCCCTGCATAATCCTCCTTAAATTGTTTAATCCCCGAAAACTCTTCCTCAAACTCAGTAACAGTGAGAAGAGGGAGGGCCCCTATTCGGGCCAGGACATGGTCCCTTTTTCAGCCCTTGGGTGTCAGGGCTGAGACCAGCAACTCTCAGCCGATCCTGCTCCCAGGCCCACTTTACAGAGGCTTTGGCAGGGACAGGAGCCCCTCTTATTCCCCAGGTAGGGGGTCTTGTGGCCACCAGTGGGCAAGTGGCTATGATGGGGGAGTTGATGGCTGGACCTGAGACCCTTCTCCACAAGCAGCAGCCATTCCTGGGCTCTCTGTGCAGGCCTGACCTCTGCCTGGGCCTTTTCTATCCTTTGCTGCTGCAGCTGAATGCTCGGACACCCCATACGTGTGTACGCGTGGCTATGTTCACACAGCACATGCCTCCACCTCACACATCTCTACATACTGTGTACATCAGAGCAGGCTTCTCAGACTTGGCTGCACCAGAATAGCCTCGAAAGCTTCTTCAAGCGCTAAGCTCCATCTCTAGGGTTTCTGGTTCAGTAGTTCTATGGAGGGCCCTGAATATGTACATTTCAGCACACGCCCAGGTGCTGCTGGCGCTGCGGCCCGGGTACCGCGCTCTGAGAACCGTTGCTCTGGAGATGCCCACGTGTGCACACACAGAAGAGTACACCTACATGCACAAAAGATCTTGCGAAACAACGAGAGGAGTAAAGCAATCAGGGAGAATTGAAAGCTGGGAGCCCAGTTTGGTGATTCCTTCACCTAAGAACACAGACTCCTGTATCATTCTCACTGTCTCTGAGTCTTGCTGTTTCTCCATAAGTCTCTGCATTTCTGTGTATCTCTTTCTCAGTCTCCCCCACTCCCTGCAGCCTCCAGGTGGCCTCCCAGCTCTTCTGCACACATGAGCTCATCCATCTCCATCACCCTGCGAGTGAGTGGCAGGCAGGTGAGAGAGGAAGATTACAGAAGAACAGGCTCAGCTCCCCGCTAACAGGGAGCTCGCTCACCACGAGAACACAGTCAATTATCCCCCGTTCTGGGGGATAATCATTAATGCCACAGGAAATTCTAAACAAGTGATTAAATCATTACTAGGGAAGGCTCGGAGAGCCTGTGCCACCACTCAGCCTACCTTGTACTGTTGGTCTCGGGCAGGCTCACCTGGGAGGTGGGGGAGAGCGGCGGAGACAGACATTGCCCAGCTGTGCAGCGTCGCTGGCAGCCCCAGAACCGCCTTCCCCTCTCTGAGCTGCACAGCCAGCTACACCCCCAGAGCCCCTCCCGACGCACCCAGGATGGGGACGCTGCTCCCCAGCCCTTCATGATCTCATGCTTCCTGAACCCATTCATTCAACTGACAGATATTTACTGAGCACCTACTATGTGCCAGGCAGTATTCTAGAGACTGGCAATACAATGGTGAACAAGACAGACAAGGTACCTGTCCTCATGGAGCTCACAGTCTAGCGGAGAAGGCAGATCACCAAAAAGTCAGTAACTAAGAAAAGAAACACGAATGTGGCAAGTGCTCAGGTGGAAGCGAACAGGAGACAGGGTGTTCTGAGTGGAGTATATACTCAAGGATCTCGGAGGCTCCCCCACCAGTGAGCTGACCTTGCTTGGGTTAACTGGCAGCCTGTGCTCATCTCTTGGGCCTGCAGGTCATGTTTTTTATGAACATCTGCAATGTCTGAGCAGCCCTCTCCTTACCCTGAGTCCCCAACATGCTATCTTTGGAAAGATAATGAACATCTATAGCAGCTACTGGTTTTTTTTTTAGCACTGACTATGTGCCAGGCATTGCACTGAGCAATTTATGGTCATTACATCATTTCATCTGCAGAACAATAATAATGTTATGAGGTAGGTGTTTTTTAATCCCCATTTTACAGACGAGGAAATGGAGACCTAGAACATTGGAGCCATTTGGCTAAGTCACACAGTAAGTGACTAGGGGATGAGCTGAGGTCTAAGTCCTGAGCTGAGGCATTTAAGCCCCGTCTTGTCCTAACTCCCAGGAGAAACATGACAGGTCTGTGTGGGCTCCTCAGGATCTATTGCAGGGCTGAGAGACTAGCCTGGGGTCCTGGTGGAGGTGGGGCTACACTGGAGCTGGTTACTATGACACAGTAAGTCCAAAGTGCAGCCCCGAGAGGGGAAGCAACTTGAAAGGGCCAGCTGCAGGGTCCCACTCTCCCGGGGCCCTAGCGCTCTTTGCTTCCCCAGCCTGTGGGTCTCTGCAGAACCCAGAGAGACCATGCGCCCTACCTCCCCGCCGGTCCCCACCCCCCCCACCCCCGGGCACCTTCCAGCCTCCACAGGGCCCCTGCGAGTGCCCTCGCATGCCCTCCACCTCCTGCCCCTGCGGCCAGGCTGCACTCCCCAGGGCCAGCGGGGCAGCCAGCAGCAGACAGTGCTGGAGCCTGGGTCTGCGGTGACTAATCGGCTGGTGCTTGGGAGGCCATGGTGAATTATTCACACGGATTCTGTGAATTATTCACGTTGTTATTATTTATTTTTCAGATGTGCCTGCGGCAGAGCCTCCAGGCCCATGTTCAAAGGATGACATAACTCCCGACTCCTGATCGCCTTTGTCTGTGGCGCAGTCAGGCCTCTCTCCAGCCTCACCGGGAGTCCCAGAGAGCAGGCCGAGGGCAGGGAGCTGCTGTCGGGGGCAGAGTCCTGCAGAGCCCCGATCATAGCCCCGATTACAGAAATAACTTTACCGAGTACTGAGTCTTCGCCGTGCCCTGGCACTGTGCTTTCTGTAGACAGGCCCAAGTGAATGTCACAACAACCCTAGTGTCAGCCCCACTTTACAGATGATGGAACTGAGGCCCAGAGATGTGATGGCCTTTGCTCAGGGACACCAGCTAGTAGTTGGGATTCAGGCCCTGGTCTTTGGACTCTAAAGCCAGTAGCAGCCACATTGCACGTGTCAGTGGATGTTGTACCTGGCAAGGTCCTGCCAAACCCCTTTGCTGCCCCAGCTGTGCCCATACCCCTGCCTGGCTTCAAACCACGCTGAGGGCAGGCCACACCTAGTGCCTCCAGTGCTCTCAGGGGAGACGGCTCAGCATCTCCATGGCAACAGGATCCACAGCAGCCAGAGCTGAGCCTCGTCGCCTCTGAGGAGCGGAGGTGGCCTTTGCCCACAGAGCTCCCCGCGTGCCCCAGGCTTTGAGCAAGTGTGACTCAGGGCTCCCCCAGGCACCCCACAGCCTCACAAAGCTCCCTTGCCCCCCGAGACACAGACACAGCCCCACTCCTCCCTCACAGAGCTCTGAAAGAAGAGGCCACCCCAGCCTCCCTTCCTCACAGCTTCCTGCAGCTTGCCTGCTGCCCAACTCCCAGCTCTCTGGCTGCAGCTCAGTCCTCCCCTCCGCCCCCCCACCCCCGCCCTGGAATCGTCCTCCCGCTCCCGCCATGGCTGCCATCTGGAGAGACAGAGATGGACATGTGGACTCAGCCCTGGGAAGACCCTGAGGGCCACTCTCAAGCTGACCGTAGTCTCACAGAGACACCTTCCTGTCCTGGGAGGGCACCTTTGTCCTCCTGCCACCCATTCATTCATTCAATAAATATTTACTGGGTGCCTACTATGTGCCAGGCACCATTCCAGGGGCTAGGGAAGTGGCCAAGAACAGCAGGGCCTCCTTGTCAGGGCCTTCCCTCTCCCCATGTGGCCCCTCTCCCAAGACCTGTGTGTCCTGATACGCAGAAGCAAAATCACAGCAAACGATTTGAGCCTGACCCTTCCGGTCCAGTCCCTGACTCTCTGGGTGACCTTGAGCCAGCAGCTCCCCGTCTCTGCCTTCCCCCTTTTTAAAACAAGGGAGTAGGGCCAGAATCCGCTTTCTAAGGCCCTGCCAGCCCTGCTTTTTTCAGGTGTCAGTAACTCAATAACAAGAACAACATACTCATTTCCATCCTACAGCTGTGAAAGTCAGAGCGTGGCGCGTGCTTCATCTCAGGTGGACTTAATAACTGTCCCTCTCTTTCCAGCTCTGTGCATTTTAAAGAGGAGTCTGGGGACGGCGCTGCTGCTGTCAGTGGTGGATTTCAGTTGCCAGAAAGGAAAGGAAACAAACATTTGCAGGATGCCTGTGCTTTCCTTGGAAATGTTCTTTAGTAATCTTTGCAGGGGTAGATCCCACTACCCCATGTGACAGATAAGGAAACTGGGACTCAGGCCACAGGACTGGGAAGTAGCAGGGCTGGGATTTGAACCCAGGCCCATGACAATCCGTGCTCTTGCTGCTACCCCAGGCTGACTCCACTGGGCCCTGGGGATGGAGCGTGGCTTCCTCTTCCAAAGCCTGTGTTGGAGCTGGAGGGAGGCTGACTAGGTCAGCACCTCTTCTAGGGATTTAGGTGCCTCTGATTTGATTTCTACCTTCTCCATTAACCGGGGAGGGGACACCTTGGGCCCAGTTTGCTGAGTCACCTAGGGCCAGGAAGTCCAGATTTACATTTACCCCAGAGCAGCCACCTCAGCAGGCTTGGGGCTGTACTTCCTTTTTGTCTCCCAGAGCCTGGACTCCCGCCCTGGGTGGGCAGGCAGGTGGAAGGGACCTTGGAGCCTGGAATGCAGCGGCGGGGCGGGGCCAACCCCTGCCCTTGGCGCACCCACACCTTTAGCCCAGTCAGTGCTTCGCAGGCTGGACCCTGGTCTCCACCTCAGCAGGGCCTGAAGTTGGCCTGCGTCTTTCCCTGATGGCCCTAAGGCAGAGTCTCCCACAGCATCTGAACGGGGAGAGGAGGGCTGTTAATATAGCCAGTTCCAACTTGCATATCCCCCAGACCTCCAGGATTGCAGGATGGGGGGTCCTGCAGGGGTGTGCAGAACATAGGTTGTTTCTGAGCTTCCCCCAAACTCAGAAACTGCTGGGCTAACCGTTCAGAGCCCAGGCTCTGGGACAATCCTAGGGGCTGCCGCTTACTAGTTAGGCAGCCTTGGACCAGGCATTTCATCTCTAACCTCAGCTTCCTCATTTGTAAAATAGTGATGACACCCGCACCCTCCTGCGGGGCGGAGCCTTGCGAGGAGCACACCAGATGATGCGGATGCAGGGCTCCTGGAAGGCCAGCTACCACACTACCCTCCCTGCCCCCACTCCCTGCAGAGCTGACGACCTGGGCCTGGGGCTGCAGTTCTGGGAGGACTGAACTTGCCAGGCAGGTTCTTAGCTTTTCAGAGCTACAGTATATCTGGTGACAGTCTCCAAACAAAACTCCAAACCACAGTCACATGTATCTGTTGGCCCCTCTCAAGGCTCCAGCAGAAAACCAGCCTTCCAGACCTTTGTCCTGGACAGACTGGCGTAGAAGGGCCCCTGCTGGCCCCCTGAAGTCAGACCCTAGGGTCAGAGAAGGCTGCCTGGTGGTCTCTGGAGCGGGTTATCGGCCTGGGTTGTGATCCGGGACCCAGGAAGTGGCACTGCTCTCTCCCGGGAAGCCACCATTTAGGAAGAGGCTGCCTTCCTGGCGGTTTGCATCCCCCATCGCACTTCCGCCAGCCCTGGCTGAGGTAAGGTCAGTACTGCTATCTGTTTACAGACGACAAACCCCAGGCTCTGTCTTTTGCCCAAAGTCATGGAGCTGGTACGTGGAGAAGCTGGGATTTGAACCCAGGTCTGCACGATTTCGAAGTTCGTGTTAGTGCGCAGGATGTGATACCACCTCCCTAAATCGTCCCCATCATAAGGACAATCTGCTGAGCACTTGGCGAGGCCGGGTTTGAGCTAAGTGCTCTGCATGCTTTTCTCGTTTAACCTCCACAACAGCCCTCAGAGATAGATACCGTTACTACTATTCCCAACTTACCGGGAAGGAAGCTGCCACTCAGAAACGCTAAGGACCTACAGTGACTTCGCTTGGCTCTGTCACTGTTCTGCCTGGGGTCCGGGGAGGGTAAACCCCACCATCAATCTTCCATAATTGTGCTCCACCTCCAAGTCTCCCGCCCATGTGGGAACACATGTCTGCGTTCCTTCCATTTGGGGGTCTCCTTATCCAACCTGTGCCCCCATCCTGGCCCCTCTGACCCTCAGCCAGGATTGCAGAGGGCCCCACCCCCAAATCCAAAAAATGGCCTGCTCTTCCCACTGCCTGCAGGCGCTCTGGGAGTCCGCCCCTAATTGCATCTCAGGCTGGGAGGCCATTAGCCCGTGATTGCATCCCCAGTGCCCGTCTTGCCCCCTGGGTCCCCGTTCTTGGCTTCCACAGGGGTTGGAGATGACGTCAGTGCCCAATCCTAGGGCCTGGCCAGCTCGACTCCCCAGCACCCTCACCACCCAGTCCTGGGTGGGCTCCTCCGGGAGCTGGGTCCCCTCACTGTGTGACAGCCAAGAGCACCGGCCCGAGAGGGTCCCCAGCCGGTCACGCGCAGCGCACATTTATGTCCGCACACACACCCCGCAAGCCCCACTGTTGTGCCATGCTCACACCAACCCTCTCCCCGCTGCAGCCCCTGTGCACCTCCTGCCCGCTGCCCCTGCTTCCTCCTTCCACCGTGGGAGGGCACGAGTCTGGGAGGTAGGGATCCTGGGCTGTTTTCCTGGCTCAGACACTCCCTCTCTGTGTGACCTTGGGCAAGTCCCTTCCACTGTCTGGGCCTCAGAAGTAGAGGATTTGGCCAGGTGCAGTGGCACGTACATGTAGTCCCAGCCACTTGGGAGGCCGAGGCAGGAGGATCATCTGAGACCAGCCTGGGCAATGTAGTGAGACCCCATCTCTTAAAAAAAAAAAAGGAGGAGATTGGGATTCACCCCCAGTTTTCTCTAAGCTGCTACTAGCAGGAAAGATGACCATTTTGGTAATTCCTGGGGTTTCCTTCCACCAATATCTAATGAGTGTTAGGCATGGTGCCAGGCACTGAGGATTCTAGCAAGACAAGTTCCTGCCCTCACAGTCACAGCTCAGCCATCAGGGCAAGGAGGGAGGAAGCACAGGCCACAGCGGTGGGGGGTGTGGGAGGCCAGTAGTGGCCCTGCAGTCCCCAGAGGGGGAATTTTATCCAGCTTGGAGGTGTAGTCTGCCAAAGCTTCCTAGGTTGAGACCTAAAGGGCGAGGCAGAACTAGCTGTGTAAACAAGGGTAAGGTGTGGGGCTAGACAAGGGGAACGGTGCAAGCAGAGGGAGCAGCACCGGGAGGAGGCCCGGAGGCTTTGGGAGAAGGTGCGAAGAATAGAGGCTGGAGGGTGGACAGAAGGCTGATTTGAGAGTCTGGACTTTATTCTGAGGGAATTGAAGAACTACAGAAAGACTTTGGGCAGGAGAGTGCTGCGGCTGCTATCTGGAGGAAGGATTGGGGACCAGAGGAGACAGGGCAGGAGACCTTCAAAGAGGCTCCCAACCACGTCTTACCTCCCCAAGTGTGCGAGCAGCCCCTCCTGTCCCTGGTAGGAAGGGAGGCAAGACGTCGCTTCTTCCTCTCGTTTACCCCTGGCATTCCCTGACTCCCCTCTCCCAAAACATGCATGCACGCGCACGCGCACACACACGCACACGCACACACAGCCACACCTGGTGCAGATCTCCTGGGGGGGAGGGGTGGCAAGGGAGAGGCGGCTTTGGGGAGGCAGCTCCCCAAAACACAGAGCCATCTTCCCTAGGAGAGCTAGAAGGGAAGGGGTCTGGAGGTTTGATACCCAACCGAAGCTCCACTAGGGAGAGCCCACTCCCTGCCACTCGGCACCGCAACACCCCTGCCCTCTCCCCTAGGGGGTTAGTCCTTGCCTGAGCCGCACCTTATCCCCCAGAGCCTCAGAGATCCTCCTTCCCCCACTTCCCTCTTCTTCCTCGCCCTCTTCTCCATCCTCCTCTTCCTAGGTGCTCCCAAAGTCCCCGCCTCCCTTCTCCCAGGGCGTACGCGGAGCCTGACACACAGTCTGTGCGTGTGTCCTCGTGTGCGCATGCCCGTGAGTGTGCATGCGCTGGGGGCTGTGGAGCGTGCAGGAAGCACAGGAGGTGCCAGCCAGCCACCATCAGGATGTGGGCCAGAGGGCCGCTCAAAGCTGGAGAGGGATTTCAGGAGGATTCAGAGATTAGAGAATGGAACTCCCTGCCACCGCCTCCCCTAAGCCTGGCATCCTGTGGCCCCAGCTGCAGGGAGCGGAGGCTCAGGTGGGCCGGACCAGAGCTGCGGGGACTCCTGGGCTTCTGCTCCTCGCCCTGCCTCCAGCTCCCTAAGGTTCCTTTAGCACCTTCCCAGAAAGGGACCTGGGCCACATGTCGCCCCCACTCCTGGGGCCCAGACATGCAGGGCCCCATTCTCTCTTTGGCCACTGAGCCTCATCTAGGCAACCCCCCCAGGGGTGGGGCGCTCAAGCCAGACTCCAGCCAGCCATGATCAGAGGGCCAGCTGGGCCACAGTCACCTCTGGAATGCGAATGTCCACTTTTCTCCACCTCCACGGCCCAGGTCTACGGACTGCCTCACTCTGCCGCCACGTCCACCCTCGCCCCTCTCCCGGCCGTCCCCACACCACAGCCAGGCAGACGTTTTTGTAAGAACACACGGGGCACTGCTCTCCTCAGTGTCCTTCAGCGGCTCCACCCTGCCCTCAGGATGAAAGCCAACTCCTCCACGCAGGCCTGCCCTGGCGGCCCACCCGCTGCAGGAGGCCCTGCACTGCTGCCTGTTGTGCCTCTGGGCCTGAGCGCCGACGAGTCCCCATCACGCATCATCTCCAGGCAAATCCCTCCTCGTTCCTCAGGTCTTAACTCAGAAGCCAGCTCCTGCTGGAAGCCCCTGACCACCAGAGAGGCACCCCCTTTAGGGGTGGAGGTTCTCATAGCCCCCAGAACACAGCCTGTCACAGCCTGCCACTGTGAGCGCCTGTTTAACATGTTCATCCCCCACAGCTCGCTGCGTCAATACGAACTCAATCACGTATTCCAAGTGGGTACGGGGAAGGAAGGAGGTGGCAGTACCAGGCTGCAGGACACCAGTGCCAAAGACACGACTATACTCACAGTAATAGGGGCAGCTATCATTGATCGGGTGCCCGCTCCACGCCAGGCACTCTGCTAAGCATGATCTCATTTCATTCCCCCGGCGACCTTGAGAGACAGACATTGCGGCTATCATCCCCATTTCATAGATAAGGAAACCGAGGCTCAGAAAGATTAAGTCATCCAAGGTCACACAGCCAGAAGGTGGTGCAGGCGAGATCTTCCTAAGGGCTGGGGTCCGGCTTTGAGGTGGGGCCCTTGCGCTGGGTAGAATGCAACCAGAACTGGAAAAGGCCACTGATGAGCTCTAGGTCCTCAGCGGCCCTAGAGAAGAAGTTACCAGAGAAGCCCCCTCCCCCTACACCAAGAGAACTTCTGCTTCTCTGGCCATGGCGTAGGGGGCTCCTGAGTCCCTAGAAGGAGAGCGTGTCACTCATCCTGGAGCTGTCCAGGAGGTGGAAGGGAAGCAAGTCCCTCATGACGTCCTTGTTCTCACGAGTGTTTCTTTCAGAAGCTGAAGTCCGGGAAGCCCAAGTACATCCCCTCATCATCAGGGCAGAAGGCAAGGTGCTGAATTTAATAGCGAAGCAAATTTGGCTGAAGAGGAAATGAGATTTCTTTGTCAAGGTGAGTGTGTCTGGGAGAGCCAGGAACGGGGTGAGGGGGATGGGGACACTTCGAGGGGGCTGCAAAAGGGGGAGCGTGGATCTGGAATTATTAGAATGTTGATTATGTCCTCTTGATTGTTAATGAAATTCTTCACCTTGGATTTGTGGACCGGGGAAAGCTCCCGGAGCTCATTTTCCCGCTGATGAGAGCCAGAGAAAGGGCAGGATGGGGCAGAAGCCTCTCGGCTTAGGGAGAAATTAAATTCTGCCTCAACAAATGGGACTGGACAAGCCCAGCCGCCGCCATTTGGAGGCAGAGCCCCGGGCTGACCCGCAGGCCCCTGTGGAAATGGGATGGAGACCCCTGGGTAGGGAGCGACCCAGAGGCCTGACTCAGGCAGCGAGTGCGGCTCAGTAGTAATCGCTGGCATTACCGCGCAGCCCGAGCCAAGGAACGCGCTTGTATCATCCCATTTCATCCCCCCAACAACCCCTGGAGGTAGGGTCTATGATCGTTCTCGTTTTACAGATGAGAACACTGAGGCACGGAAAGGACGGAAGCTCGGCCAAGCTCCCGCGGGTGGGAAGGGAAGGTGCCAGCCCCGGCCCCGGCAGCCTGCGCCGGTGCCTGTCCTGCGAGGTCTGGAAGACGCCCCGCTCTGCCACGTGCTTCGCTGCCTCCCTGGGCCTCAGCTGCCTCCTCTGCAACACGGGGCTGATAACAGTCGTCACCATGAAGAGCTGTTGTTAGGAGTCAGTGAAATTAAAAAATTATATTAAAAACAACTTAGCACAGAAATAGTATTCCGTTTGGAGACTTACTCCTTGCCTCCCCAAACGGGGAAGGGTCCCTTCTAGTGTGGCTGACTGGGCACTGGCAAGATGACAGTGAACGAAAGGGACAAAAACTCCTGCCCTCGTGGAGCTTACCTTTAGCGGAAGGAGGCAGACCGCAGACATGGAAATGAGAACCCGTAGCAGAGATGACGGATACAATGGAACAAAACCAAGTGGCAAAGGCGGGGAGGTTGTAATCAGCAGTGACGTGAAGGAAGCGAAGGCGTGAACAAGCAGATGTCTGGGGGAGAGCGTTCCAGGGAGAGGGAACAGCAAGTGCAAAGGCTCCCGCCGCCATGAGTAGCTGTGTTAGCAAAGGTAGGGCAGTAGGAACTGGAGTCACAACACAACAGCGGGCGTGCAGATTGCGTAGGGCCTCGCTGGCCTTCGTGAGGACTTTTAGCTTTTATCTGAATAAGACGAGAATCCACCAGAGGGTTCGAGGCACGATCTGCTTTATATTTTCAAGGCATCACTCTGGTCGTGGTATTGAGAACAGACTGCAGGGGACCAAGGGCGGAAGCAGGAGAGAGTCAGGAGGCTACTGCAACAGGTGAGGGTAGATGGTGGCTTATCTCGGGAGCGAGGACGGAGGTGGTGCCAGGAGGTCTGATTCTGGATGTGTTGTGAGGGTGAAGCCCGCAGGATGGGCCGACGGATCAGAAGTGGGCAGTGAGAGACAGAGGGAATCCCAGACGATTCCAAGGGTCGCCTTCTCCATCTCTCAATTCCCTGAAGACCCATCCCCTCCTTTCAAGACCCAGCTCTGTCTCCCAGGGTTCTATGGGACACCCACTGCTTCCAGCCCTCTCTCCTTCCGCTGTCCAGGCCTTTGCCTTTTAGAGCCCAGGGCAGAGGACCCTTGATGCAAACAACTTGACCCAGACTGTAAATCTGCCTCGTGGCCTTCCGAGGCTCTCCCAGTCCTTCCTCCGGCTCAGGAGGTCCCATCGCTGCCCACCTCCACAGCCCCTCGGGGTCCCCTGCTCCTCCTGACTGTGGTGCTCCCCTTTCTTGCTCCCTGGAACTGGCTCTGCTGCTCCCTCTCACCCAGCTGCCTCCCATGCTGCCCTCCGATCTCAGCTGGAGCCTCGCCACCACCAGGAAGCCCTCCCTGATCTGCCATTCTAGAGGAAGCCCCTGATTCCAGCATCCCAAGCCCTGAGCCTCTACCACAGGGGCAAGCTTTTCTTTCCTTGTGTGATTATTGGATGAAACCTATCTCCCCACCTGACTATAACCTCCAGAAGGGTAGGGACCTACCTGCGTTGCCAGAGGCAGGCAATTCACCAAAAAAGACATGCAGTGGATTTGACATGGATCCTCAGGCTTTTGGTAAATTAACTTTCAATTGACCTAAAGCCTCCCACTGCTAGGTAAATGCCTATTTATTGAAGGAATGAATCAGAGTTCTATAAGACCTTGCGCATGTGACAAATTTTCTGAGCCTCAGTTTCCCCAAATATAAGGATGGAAATTACAATACCTACTTCATGAGTCATTGTGAGGTTTAAAAAACATATGGCCTGAGTGATGCCTCGTACTAGTAGATGCTCAATAATTGTTCCTCCAATGCATGTTCAGACAATTACCACCTTACAACTCCCCTGTGCATCCCCTCCCTTCCCCACCCCCTCCAGTCCCTCCTCCCCACCCCTCCTCTCCCGACTAAGGACTCCCAGTTGTGGAATCACCAAAGCCTCCAAATGCTCCCCTTCTCCCCAAGATCCCCCAATTCGCCACTGGTTACATATTGATCCTGTTTAACTTTCCCAATGGATGATAAACACAAAATTAAAATGACTTCCTGGAATATTAATGTAGTAAATGGCCCTATTAAAAGAAAGAAAATACAGCTGAGAAAATTCGCTTTGATGTAGCATTTCTGCAGGAGGCTCATTTATCTGCAGCTCAGACTCTCAAAATGAGATTCTGAAGGTTTCTCTGATGTCTCTTATTTTTCCCTCACCCAGAATTTAAACAGAAAATAGAATCACAAGCTGGTGTCATAAAAACGTGGGCCTTTTCCCTTCTTAACCAAAAAGCAAATGAAAACAGGACCAGATAGGTGTCAGTCTCTGCAAACTCGGGGCTGAGGACTCACCTGGCCCTCCTGATCTCTCCTGCATCTTGCCCACAGGGGCCTGGGCCGGGCTGCTGGGCTAGCGTAGGAGGCCCAGAGGGTGCTCGGAGGCCTGTGCTGCTGCTACTGCTGCTGAAATCAGGGAAGGTGACTCAGGACCATAGGCAGCTGTACACTGGAGTGTTGGACTTGAAATCTTGGTTCTATCACTTATGAGCTATATGCTCTTGAATAAAGGACTTCACCTTTCTGAGCCTCAGTTTCCTTATCTGTAAAATGGGAACACTAGCATCTAACTCACAGGGCAGTTAAAAACGTTAAATGAAATAATAGATCTTGCATGTGGCAGGTGCTCAGTATTGTTATCATTTGTTACTATTACTACAAATAATCCATGTTATTATAATCATTCAGACCTCAGCTGAGATGTTGGAGGAAGCCTTCCCTAACCCCTAGCCTGGGTCATGAGCCACCCCTGGGTGACCACAGTCCTGAGCTTTCCCCACCCCAGGCTGGTCAGTTCCTGCCTCTTCCAGTAGCCTGCCTGTACCCATGACGGCTGGCCTGGGTCTTGCCTATGATCATATCCCAGCAACACGTGGTAGAACTTGAATGTTTTGGAGTCAGGGCCAAGGTGCTGGTGGCTAATATCCTGTCCCCACCTGGCACAGTCTGTAGATTTGTGTCATGCCATAGGGGCTTTTCATGCAATCACAAGAGCTCAGAGTGGCCAGCTCAGAAATGGCTGCCCATACCCCCCGGCACCCCTGGGTCTCATCTTGACTGTGTGGAGCCCATTCTTTCATCCCCAGCCTCAGAGAGGGTCCAGACAGAGCAGTTCAGATCAAGGTCATCTGGGATTAACTCTTCCCTCCCTTCTCTCATCGGTCTCCCCGCTTCCCCTCTCCTTGGCAACCTCTGCTGTGATCTTTGGTCTCCCTCACCTGGATTTGCCCCTGTGGGCAGGTGGAGGGGGCTGCATGCCCTCCACTGAGGCTGACCCTCCCTGGATGCTCCTGGATGAACCTAGGGTGGGCCCACAACTCCCCTAGCTGGGCAAAGCCGCATCACTGTTGCCTGCAATTTAAGTTTTTCTGGCCTTTACTCACTGCCAGGGGGACTCAGGACCCCTATGCTGGGACCAGGAGAGCAGCCCTGCTACCCCCAGGCAGCCAGGGCCCTGCCACGGTTCTTGTGAACCATTCACAGTCCAGACCCACACACGTGCGTGCACTCACACAGTACATACAACCAACACTCAGATACTCAGTCACACATCTCTGTTGTCCATAGCCACAGGACTCAAGAAAGAAGAGGAAACCCTGTGGACAAGGGGCGGGGAGGGAGCTGTGGAAGATCAGCTTGCCTACTGGGGGCACTGTCCTCCGGAGACCCCTCCCCAGGCAGCCCATGGCCCCCTAGCAGGAAAACGAGAAGCTGGAGCAGAGGGGTTAATTTGGGGAAAAGCAGCAGCTGCTCGAAGAAGCAGCGAGGGCGGGCCCAGGGCAAGAGCTGCTCCTGCTGAGATAAGGACAGAGAAGGATGCTGGGGCTGGGGGCTGCCCGCACACCCCCCAAGCGCCCTCACCCACAGGCAAGTTAGGGTTTGGCTGTGCACAGCCCCAACCCCCACCCCTCACCCCATCTACACATACAAAGAAGGAAGCCTCTAATCATCTGGGCGTCAGACACAGTCCCTCGCACACAATGACATAGGCTGCAGTCCCTCTCTCTGTCTGAGCACAAAACTCTTTGGAGATGCAAGTTGCAGGCAGCCGGGGCACTCAGAGGCCCAAGCGCACGCACGGCTACACCTTTCCAGTCTCTGGGGCAGGGTCTGACTCAGCATGCCAAGGTGACCCCCGTCACTGCACCAGGGCAGAGGACTCTTCCCTGTGAGAGTGAGCAAAGAGCTGGGGACTGGCTGGGGGCTGTCTTCAGACCTGCTGGGGTTTCCTTACTCCTGGAAGTTACACTTCACATAACATCCAACAACAAAACACACCCAGGTCCCGCGTGACACATGACTTGTGTACAGCCATATGAGTTGAGCAGCTTTGCAGTTGGCGTCATGTTATGTTTCGTAGGCATTTAGTGAAGTATTCGTTACCTGTGATTTCTCCTTGCGAGTTCTCGTCTTATTTGATATTTTTCGGCAGAACCCTCAAAAACCTTTAGGCCCTGGGTCTTGGGTCTATGGTGGGTGACGGATAACAGGGCTCTAGTGAAAGGGGTGGTGGGCGTGGGCGGGGGGATGTTGCCACTGGGAGCCCAGCCCAGCCCTGCTTTCATGATGGCAAGCATAGACAAACCAGGGAGTCATGGCAGGAGACCCTCTGAGGACCCAGCTCGATCATGGCCGGTTAGCATCTTTTGGAGCCAGAGAGAAAACTAAGGAAGAGCTGGGCACAGCGGCTCACACCTGTAATCTTAGCATCTGGGAGGCAGAGGCAGGAGGATCACTTGAGCCCAGGAGTTCGGGATTGCAGTGAGCTGTGATGAGGCCACTGCACTTTAGCCTGGGGGACAGAACAAGACCCTATCTCAAACAAAACAAAACAAAACAAAAAACCTAAGGAAGTCCTGTGGACCCAGCAGACCCCACACTGAGACTCAGATTCACTCACACGATACTGACCCAAAGACCACACCTGGACAGCTATGTGTGGGCACCAGCACAAACACTCAGATACAGGTTGTAGCACGCACACTGACAGATGCACACTCTCGCCACCTGGACACACCCAGCTGGTCTGTATGACCCCAACACTTAGGGACGCACCGCTCCCCAACAGACTGGCCCACAGAGCGACTCAGGCGGTTCTGCCGGCTCCCCGTCGCAGAGATCCACAGCATGGCACACAAGTATGCCCTGGGCAAAGTCGCCTATGAACACCCCACTCTGTCACTTGAGTGCACACACCAAGCCCTACCCAGGCACGTAATTACAGACACCCACACTTGAACGTCCTCCCTCCGCCTTCCTCTCACACCCACCCATGCATGCTCCCTGTCCTGTCTTGGGGAGACAGAGCATCCCAGCCCCACAGAGCCCAAGGGGCCTGATTAACAGGAAATGCTACGAACGCCAATTAGAGCAAAGTTTACTGAACAAATTGTTTGCAGTTGTGCCCTGGAACCATCATGAATTTTAATCTTGCATTGATTTGCAGGGATGTGAGGTTTGCAGATGCCAAGGCCTTTGGTGCCTTGTACCCCTCCCACCCATCTGGGAGGAGCCATCGCCCCACCTCAGACTCGGGAGCCCTGGGGCAGCCTTCAGCCTCTACCAGTTGGGAGGCCAGCACCACCAGCCCAGCCTGGAGAGCCCCAAGAAGCCCAGGAGATGGGCGAGAGTCTTGCAAACACGTACGTTGTGGATGAAGAAGACTCTAAGTTTTCAAGGACCCCAGTAATTTGGGGGAGGTGCTGGGGACCCTGGAACCTCTGGGGCTGGACCCAAAAGCAAGGTCACAGATGTGGATATAGATACAAATGTGGCAGAGATACAGAGATGGATACATTGTTGGGCACAAATATTGTAATATTAATATTTTCTAGAAGATTTATTGTGTGAAATTGATTTTAATATTCGTTCTAATACACCTCAACTGACATAACTTCTAGTATGTTTATAACCTTGGTCCAAAGCACCTCTCCCAAAATAAATTTGAATTTGTCTTCCTCTCCCTTCCACCAAACCTTCTTCCCAGACCCTTCCATAGTTCCCCATTGCTTTAAAAAGAATCCTTGCCTGACCTGCAGCCCCCACCATCTCCCCCTTACCGCCTCATCTCACTCCTGTCCCTCTTATCCAGCCACTGTCAGCTCCCTTCCAGCCTCAGGGCCGTTGCACATTCTATTCCTCTGTCCGGAAGAGTCTATTTAGTTAACACCTACTCAGCCTTCAGGTCTCAGTTCAAGTGTCACTTCCTCAGGGAAGCTTCTTTGATCTCCTGCCTAGATCAACCCACCCTACCCCCCTGCCGTTAAATGCTCTCACGGCTGTCTCATCATTAGAGAATAAGGCCATGAGGACAGGGGCCGCACCTGGTCTTGCTCGCCACTCTGCCCCCAGTACTTAGCACAGGGGTTGGCCTATGATAGGTGCTCTGTATTAGTCAGCTTTTGCCACAGTAATGCTGTGTAACGAACTATCCCAAAAGTCAGGAAATAAATACAATAAGTATTTATTTCCTGCAGGTTGACTGGGCTTTGGTTGATCTGGACTGGGCCCTGATCTCTGGGTTGGGTGCAGGTCTGCCCCCCGTCTCTCATCCTAGTAGCTACCTGAGGCATATTCTACCAAAGGCAGGAATGCAAAAGAGCATGCCTACCATGCCCACAAGCCCCACTCCCTTGGGCAAGTCCTGATGCCATGGTGAGGGTGCGCATGCAGTGGAAGGAGAGAAGAATTGGGGCCAGTTGAATCTACCACAAGCCCAGTAAATGTTTGTGTTGTGGAATTGAATACTTGCTCTGTGCTAAGCATTGGGACAAGCACTTTGCATACATTAATTCATTTAATCCAAGCACTTTACCTGCATTAATTCATTTAATCCGTGAGTCAACCTGTATTATTAACCTGTAACCCTGTATTTTTAAAAAGTAGTTTAACTGAAAAAAATAAAATCTGCACAAAGTAAACGACTCAGCTGCACTCAGTGAAAAGTAACTCTTCTTCCTACTCCAACCTCAGCCCTGCTCCCCAAAAAGGAAGTGCTGTTTCAGTCATTTCGTGAACCTTCTGACATAGTCTATACATACACCAGCCACAAACATACACATATATGTGCAATATCCCTTTCTAGAAATTCCCCCTGGTGCATACTGTATTGAAACTGTTCTGCATCTTGCTTTCATTTTGTTTTCAATGAATAATATATCTAGGAGCTCCTTCCTTATCAGCTGAGTTGATCTACACTATTTTTCACTTATATCCATTTCACAGATGAGGAAACTGAGGCTTAGAGAAAGTTAAGAAACTTGTACCTGCCTCCAAAGAGGCAGGGCTGGGATTGAAATTTAAGTCTACTTGACTTCAGAGCCTGTGTTCATAGCCACTCTGTTCTGCTGATGTGGCTGGGGAACCAACAGGCAAAAACCTCTGAGCTCAAGCTGGGGACCTCTTGGGGATGAGGGATGGCAGTGGGAGCCCTCGTGGTGCAGGGCTCACCCGGAGTCTGCTGGGGAACCACCAGCACACAGGGTCTGGCGAATTGGGCCTTGGACCCAGTATTTGCCATCAGACCACCCACCCTCCTTGGTGCCCCAGCACTAGCCCCAGACAGCCCATGGCCCCACTGAGTCGAGCCTCATTTTCCCCTCCACTCCCCTGTGGAAGAGGAAAATGCCTTAGGCAGGGAGACAGGGACCTGCGACCATCCCTAACTCTGTCTTTAACTTAATGTCTTTGGGCAAGGCATGTGGCCCTATTTGTGAAAGGGAATAGTAATTCCCACGCCCGTCCTTTCAGAGGGAAGCCAGGAGGGCCCACTGAACCGCTGGAGTGTCAGGAGCCGATGCTGACCCTGAGGCACGGTCAGGCGCTCTGATCCTCGTGCCTGGGCTGGGTCCCACCCAGGGCACTGACAGGGACAACTCAGAATCCAGCCTCTCCTGTGCCGTGGGGGACAGCACAGGTTGGTGGCTCATACTCGCCTCTGCCTCCCTCTAACTCTGGGGCCTGGGGCTCTGCTAATAATAGTTACAATACGTCGTGCTCTTAACATGTTCCAGATGTAGGCAGCTCTGCCTCATTTAATTCCCCTGCCCATTCTGTGATGTAGAAATTATCTCCAATTTACACAAAGAAACTGAGTCTCAAAGAGGCTTAAGCGACTACTTCAAGGCCAGGAAATAGGAAAGCAAAATGTTTTGTTTATCTCAGTTTCCTCTTCTATAAAGTGGGCACAACAATGCCGCTCTCTCACAGCTGTGGCGGGGATCAAATGAAAGGGAACTCGGCTGGCATAGCTGCAGACACACAGCAGGTGCTCGATGGAGGCAAGTCCCTTCCCTGTCCTCTTGGAGATGGAGTTTGTGTTAGGACTGTGCATTGGGATCGCCTGGGGAGCTTTAAAAAGGACTCACGCTGGGTCTTAGCTTCAGACACTCCGACTTAAGCGGACTGGGGTGCAGCCTGGCCATCAGGACTCTTAAAACTCCCCAAGTGATTTCACCTCCTAATGTCCTCCCTTGGGCCCCCCCACACCAGCCAAAACAGAGGGGGCCACGGGCCTTTTCTAGAGGCTGGGTCCACTGAGCAGCTGCGGCTGGCCGGGTGGGGCAGCCTTGTCAGAGGCCCAGCGGAGGCGCAGGGAGAGGTGCCGGCTGGGGCGGCAGAGAGGGACGCGACCCCAGCGCCGGTTACAGCTGCCGGGGAAAGATAAGGGCAGTGGGGGAGAGCAGCAAAGGGTTGGAATAAGAGTCATGATCTGGCTGGGCGCGGTGGCTCACGCCTGTAATCCTAGCACTCTGGGAGGCCGAGGCGGGCGGATCGTCCTGAGCTCAGGAGTTCGAGACCAGCCTGAGCAAGAGCGAGACCCTGTCTCTACCAAAAATAGAAAGAAAATTAATTGGACAGCTAAAAGTATATAGAGAAAAAAAAAATTAGCCGGGCATGGTGGCACATACCTGTAGTCCCAGCTACTTGGGAGGCTGAGACAGTAGGATTGCTCGAGCCCAGGAGTTTGAGGTTGCTATGGGCTAGGCTGACGCCATGGCACTCGCCCCAGGCAAGAGAGTGAGACTCTGTCTCAAAAAAAAAAAAAAAAAAAGAGTCATGATCTGGTGGGCCTGGGGCCGGGAGAGGATGAAGAGTCGATGCCTCAAAGCCCACCATGCCAGGTCTCCAGCCCCTGCCTCGCCCTTCCCACCTGAACCCCCAGCCTGCTAACTCCCCTCAATCTTGCCCGGGCTGTCCCAGCCCTCCACGGAAGATAGGTGCTCAGAAGAAGCCATATCGCCAGCATCTATTTCTTCTCCTTCTCATCTTCATCATCCTCACAGCTGACTGTGCCAGGCACTGTGCCAAGCACTTCCCACACATCCTATGAGTTCACCCTTACAGCACCCTTACACAGAAGGCCAGCACTATCATTGTTCCTTGAACAAATGAGGAAACTGAGGGTCAGAGTGGTTGTGTCATTTGCCCACGGTCACCACATTTGTCTGATCTCAGAGCCCAGCTCTTAACCACAATGCTATACTTAGTCCCCAAAAGGCTACTGCCTAGAACCATCCAAATCCCTAAACCTGAAAGGACAGCCTCAAATAAGGTGGGGTCTGCACACCTTTTTCTCAAGAAAATAATGGCAACGCAGTCAAGCCCTTCCGTCACTTTGATAGTAGCTTTCCCTTCGCGCTTAGTAAAGGTGCTGCAATTACTGTGGCCACCTCTGGCCAGAGGAAATTTCAAGGAAGACAGAATCATAGGATATCAGGCTGGCAGAGACCTAATGCCACACCTCTCAGCTTGCAGGTGGAAAAAAATAAAGAGGTCCACAGAGGCTTCCCACAGCCACCTAGGAGCAGCCATCTAAATTTGCGATTTGGCTTTTCCTGATATTTCTGCCCACGTTCTCATGCCGGAGCCCAGTCCTCTGCAAGCGGCCTGGTTGCTGCTTTGGTAGATTTCCATTTGGAATTTCAGCTCTCTTACCTGCAAGCCCCTGGGAGCCTCCTGCTTCCTCTCATTTCTTGTGTCTTTAAAGAAAACTCTCCTCACCTCAGCTCCCTCCCGTTGGATTTGGTCCTTTGGAGCTGGGTCTGTCTTCCCTCCCTCCCTCTCTTCCTGCCTTCTTTCCTTCCTCTCTCTCCCTCCTCCCACCCAGAAATCTTCCTCTTCCTCATTCAGTGGGGGAGCAGGAGCCTCGGGTGCCACCACCCCACCCGTGGCCACACGCCTGCCCTCCCCGGCCAGCGCGAGGGGCGGGGGTCCGTTGGCTGTACCGCAGTGCCTCTAACTGCAGCTTCTCCCACTCTCTCAGGGTTGCTTGAAGATTATTAGATAATTTTCAAATTTGTAAAGCGCCTTAAGCTCCTCGGAGGAAAGGTGGTATATGAGTGTAATAACAATAACAATCCTATCCGTCAGGGCCATTGAGAAAATGAATCTTGTTATCCTCAGGAACCAGCCCCAGGAACCTCAGCAAGAAACATGAAAATAAAGCGCAGAGCACGGTCTCCTGACCAATCAGAGGAGGGGAAAGTGCCACCCAAGGGCTGGGGTGGCATTCGAGCACCCCCCACCACCAGCCCAGTGCTGGCTGGAAGGGGCTTTCAGAAAGTCACCCAAATTGCCTCTGACGCTTCACCAATTAAAATGACTTTAGGATGAGTTGAAATCAACTTAGGGAGAGAAGCACTGTGATTTCTGAAACCCTCCGAAGGCAGCGGGGAAGGCGAGTGTCTGCACAGGTTGTCACTCACTCAGGAGTAATGATGGGAAAATCCATCACGGTAACGTGATTGAGTCTGGTGAATTAGTAAGGATGTTTACACCGTGCGCTGCAAGCCAGAATGGGGCTGGCGGGGGTATGACATGTGTGGCAGCTTCACTCCTAATGAGGTTCTCGGACTCAACACTCACCCTGGCTGGACTCACTGTCACCAACTCCAAGTCATGTCTCTCTCTTCAGGCTGTGGCCAAGGGCAGGGGTGGGCTCTGTAGGCAGACAGGACTGGGTTTAAGTTGTGACTCGGTCAGCACCAGCCCTGTGACCTTGGGCAAAGCACTGTGCTTCTCCAAGCCTCAGTTTCCCCATGTATAACATCTGCATAATGACAGCACAATTCATAATGCTGTCTATTGTAAGGAGGAAAAGGAAATGAGCTTTTCATTTTTTATTCACCTCCCCAGGCTAGCATAGTCATGGAGAGAAAGGAAAGTCAGGCTGATGTCCTCTCCCATGGAGTACCCATTCCCCTAAGAGCCAACAGGAGACAAGGAAAGTAGAGACCTGTGGAAAAACATAGCCACAAGTCAAATCTTGATGGTGCTTCCTCCTGGCTGTGTGATCTCAAACAAGTCACTTAACCTCTCTGAGCCTTGGTTTCCTCATCTGTAAAATGGGGTAAGCATGCAACTTCTCTGTGGGTATTTGAACAGAACTTCTAAAAGTTCTCAGTAGACATTTGTTAGTATGCAAGGGGATGAGTGGCCTCTGGCAGGAAGACTAGGGAGGGAGAATGAAAACAGGTTTCTCTTCCTGATGACCACGGCTGCCTGATGAGGGAAGAGGATTCGACTGACAGAGGAGATTGTAAAACTTGGGGTAAAGAGGCAGGAGTGGGAAGGGCTCCTGGAATTTATCAACTAGGCTTACTGGGAACTCACCAGAGGAAATTACAGAGGGCTGCAGCATGAAAGACTGAAGTTAGACTGGAAACAGACTTCCAGGCAATCGTGCAACAACAAGCCTACTCTTTCCTGGGGTCTTTGGCTGTACATGAGCAAAACCTCCCCCAAGAGAGAAGATTCAGCCTGACCGTGCTGGAAGGAAAACAGAAGGATGAACAGGGCGACATGAACATGCTTCCGCAGGGCCAGAGAAGGAGGCTGCAGCGGTACAGCAGTGCCTCCCCTAGGCTTTCTTCGAGCCTCATCCTCTGGAGGCCTTGTCAGAAGGAACCTACAGTGACCCTAAAGGGAAGTCACTGGGCCTGCTCCAGAGCAGGGGCCATGTCCTCGTAGACATGCCCAGGTCAGCTCCAGGCCACAACTCCATTATTTAAGGGTTTCATAAAAGAGCAAACCTCTGGGGCTGGAAGAATGGCCGGGATCCTGCAGGAAGCACAGGAAATGGAGCAGCTCTGCCCAAGCCCTGGCTTGACCCGCTGAGGACTCAGCAGCCCCTGCAGCTGTCCCCCCCGCCCCCACCCGCCTGCGGCCCACTGAGGCTGAGATGATGACACCTGGGCCCAGACTGGGTCCCTATCCTCCGCACCAAGCCGAGACCCACCCACCCCTACACCAACTGCTTGTGGACTCTGCAGCGATTTCATTGTAATTTC
Source organism: Indri indri (assembly GCA_004363605.1). Taxonomy (NCBI): domain Eukaryota; kingdom Metazoa; phylum Chordata; class Mammalia; order Primates; family Indriidae; genus Indri; species Indri indri. Next base: position 32,341 of record RJWJ010004732.1, on the reverse strand, counting down.
CTCATTGTCGCGGTTAATAGCATTAGTTTGTTAATTACTGTATATTTTAAAAGTAAGAGGAAAGGGAATTCCCGCTGGAGACTTGTTCTTGGCTGAAACAATGTGATGTGAGGGAAGGGAGCGCATTCGCGGGGTAATGAGCTTGCCCTGCAGGTTTCTGTTCTTCTCGACAGTGCCTGGGGCCAGAGCCGGCTTCCAAGGTCGGGGGCGGGGCCTTGGCAGGGCCTAGCCCCGCCCCTGGGCGGGGCCCTCCGCAGCACCACGCCTCTCAGCCGCAAAGCTCCGCCCCCGGCCCGGCGCATTTCCCCGAGTGAGGCGTCCGGCCTCAGGGGAGGGGGCTGCCCGAGGAGCCCTGGGGCTTAGGGAACCGGACCAGGTTGAAATAAGACACTGACGAACCTGGTCTGGGACAAGGGGCAATTGACTTGAGCAGGATGGAATTTTATTCGGAAACAGCTGGCATTTGGGGAGAGGCTTCTACATTTAAATTCAGCGGGAGACTGCAGCCCTGGAGGGAGAATGGGGATGCGGGGCACAGGTCGTCTTGGTTGTGCACAAAGACATCTGGCTGAGGGTGCGAGCAGGGCCTGACATTGGCCCTCGCACTGCTGGCCGGCGCTTTGGGCCGCAGCAGCTCAGAGGAAGGTGCCTCCTGGAAACTCCTCCAACTGAAGGGGTTCAGGGTGTGCTCGCAGCGCCCCGCGTGTGCGGGCTCCCCCCATTCTTCCCACCCAGAGACATAAGGGACCCAGGAGGAGTTGGAAGTGGTGGATGGAGAAGAGCGGATAAGAAGGGAAGGAGCGAGGGAGTCTTAAAGACAGAGAAGAATGGAGGACTGGGAAAGGAGTTCATACACTCTGAAGACGCTGATTAAAATCCTGGAAGAAAATGTGATGGAAAGATTTTCTCTCTTCCTATTGAGACATTTAACCAAAAGAAATGAGTTAAATAATTTATACAGAGAACGAGTGAAATTTGCTTTGATCGAATTAAAAAATATGACTCTGAAAATAAAGTGTCCGCCGCGTCCTTTCTAGGCGGCAGAAAGAGCTGCCGAGAAACAAAATGACAAAGACATAAAAATAACTAACCCTAACCCAGAGAATATTAGTATCATATTTTTTGGGAGATTACACGGCGTCACTGTAGGCCAAGCAGAGAAATCCTCTCTAAAGCACCAACGGGAGAGGTTTTGCTCATTGAGGAAGCCCCATAAAATCCAAAAAATGGATAAAATTTTCCTTTGCAAAAAATGATCTCACTTCACTCAGGGGTTGGCCCAGAAGCCACAAGGGATCAAGTTAAATTTCCCATTCGTGCATTTCGAAAAAAGAAGAAAGCTGCTCAGCTCCCCTCCCCAATTGTGTTTCTTGAAGACTTTTCCGCTCCCATTTACCCTCAACACACACACACACACTCACTCTCTCTCTTTCTCTCTTTCATCTGCTCTTAAGAAACATCTCAGAAAAGCTCCAAGACACCAAAGCAAGTTGTAAGCATAAACACCATTGACTTAAACCCTCTAAGCCTCAGTTTGCCAGTCTTAAAGGTGCTGACACCCACTGCGCAGGGTTGTAGTAAGGATTAAAAGGAGATGATGGAGCCCACAGGCGGAATACTCATGAGGTGTTAGGGATCATCTCTTTCTCCTTGACCTGAAGAAATGCCCAGCAAGCACAAACCAAGATGCCAGACGTCCCTTACCTCATCTGCACCTTCACCTGAAAGCCCATGGTGGGATACCATTAGTCTAATCCTGGAGAGAAAGTTTAGCTTGAGGGACACCAGTCCCTCTGACTTTTCACACTTTTAGTTCCAAACAGCTAGGGAGAGCATCCACAGATTAAAAGTAAGGGCTTCAGAGTCAGATAGCACCAGGTTCAAATTCTGGCTTCACCACTTACTTAGCTGTGTGACCATGGCCAAGTTAACTTAATCACTCCAAGTGTGCGTCTCTTCGTCTGCAAAATGGGAATAATAATGGGACAAATCTTGTAGGACTGCACAAAATAAGGGATGTAAATGGAGAACCTAGCATGTAGTAAAAGTTCAGTAAATGACAACGGATATTATTTTTTGCAATGACCTTGGGAGAGACATTCAAGGTCAGCATGAATTTTCTTCCCAAACTCTGTTATTGTTTCTGATGCCCAGATGGGAGGAGGGTCTAGCTGACCTCTGTACCACAGCAAGGACTGCAGTCAGCGTTGGGGCCACCTTTGCCTCTGACATACCCTGCTGGCACAGAGCAGGGGAACCAGGACAAGCGGGGACTCAAACCCACTGACACATGAGGCCTAGAGGGAGGATGCAGAATGTTCAGCTGGTGGTACTGGAGGCATCAGGGAGCTGGAACAGCACCTTTCAGAGTCCCAAAGGCCTGTCATTCGCCAGAGGGAGTCTGAAAGTGAATATGGGCTCCCACTGCAGAAGCTGTTGAATAATAGGAGCTTTGCAGTAATGTAAGGGCTGTTTCCAGAGGTAGTGAGTTCCCTGTCCCTGGGGGATGTGTAAACAGAGCCTGGGGGTAATACAGAGTGGCTCTGAGCATGCACCGAGGACTGCACTAGATGCTCCCTGCGCAGCTCTCAGAGTGTGTCAAGAGGGCTCGCAACCTACCCAGCCTGCTTGGTCTTGGGTTTTCTGCCCGCCCCTTCCTTCTTTTCTGGGCTCCCCCTTCTTTTCCTTCTCTATGGAATTATCTTTCCTCATCCCCACCCCATGCCTCTGAGGACCCCTGAAAAAGGAAAGACCAGATGGAGACAGAGTCTGTGCACAGCGCAGGTTTGCTTGGTTGAATGGTGTGAAGATGGAGGAGAGGCAGGTGACTTGCACGTGCGCGCGCGTGTGTGTGTGTGTGTGTGTGCGTGTGTGTGTGTGCGTGTGTGCGTGTGTGTGAGAGAGAGAGTGAGTGAGAGAGAGAGAGTGCAATAGGGAAAGAGAGGACGAGGAAAAGAGAGACAACAGAGGTAGAAAGATACAAAGAGAGGGAGAAGCAAGATAGAAAAGAACAGATAAACAGAAAAAAAGAAAAAGCAGAGAAAAATGCTGAGCAAGAAAAACAAAAAGGAGAGGGAGCGGAGACTCAGAGAGAGACAGAGGAGCAGGCAGGACAGAGAGCGGCGACAGCCCGGCACCTGCAGCTGTGGCAGAGCCGGGCAGTGTGGTGGGTGGGCCCAGGGCACACACACGTGAGCACGCAGGCCGGGCCGCCGGGCCGCCGTGTCGGTGCACGCGTGTTAGCCCCGGGATGGGGATGAGCCGGCTTTTATCTCTTCCGGCTGTGCAGGATTTACAAGCTTTTGAAACGCAGGATTAATAAGAAGAGGCCGGTGTTTTAATCTATAATGGAACAGAAAGTATCATTATTGTTAAATAATGCACAGCCTGTCGTTTATTAAGAATTAATGGTTTATCGAGTGCTCAGGTTGCTGCAGCCGCCTCTGCCCTCCCAGGCCTGGGCTCCTAGCCGCTGGCCTGGCCGTGCGGCCATACCCCCAGAGCCCAAGTGGCCACGGACAGGCTGGAGGAGCAGCAGCCAGCTGGTCAGCGTGGGCCTGAAAGGCTCTGGCTCTCCTTCAGAGGCCTGGCCTCGCTCGGTGGTCTTCCCCTGCTCGGGCTGGGGGTGGGGGAGGGCTGCAGTGTGGAGGGAGATGTGACAGGGTGGACCCCCACCTCGCTCCTTCAGCCCGCGTCCATCCACCCCTTCTAAGGAGACAAAATAAAGTATCCTCCCACATGGGACTTACCTATCCTGCCCCTCTTTTCTAGGCTTACAAAATTCAATTTCCACCTCTCACACTGAGTCCTCTGGAAGCGGTGACAATACAGACACAGGGAGGTAGGAGGGCCCTTCTCTCCCCTTCTCCCCTCTGGGACCTGGAGTGATGGATTGCACGTTTCGCAGAAGGAGAAACAGGCACCTGCAAAGCAACCTGGCCCTGAGAGATACACATTTGCCAAGAACTTTCTCCGTGCCAGTCATTCCACAGACTTCATCTCCTTGTAATCTGCATCGTCACCCTAGAAGGCATTGTTGTCTCCATTTTATAGATGGGAAAACTGAGGCTTGGGGAAGTTAAGTCATCTGCTCCAAGGCCACACCATAGATGGAAGAGCCAAGCTATTCTATTTTGTTCCAAAGCGCTTTCCACTTGAGACTTTGGGGCACCAGTTCTGAGCTCCCCCAGTATCTCAAAATGGGTGACTTTCAGGGACAACGTTTGAGAACTGCTATAGCATCTCCGCATCTGTCGTATGGAGTTGTGACTGCAATGACGCACCAAAACACAGTAAACCTGGCATCTCCGTCAGCCGGGAAGACTGAGTCATGGAGCCCGTGAGCAACTGAGTTAGGGATGGCAATCCAGCAGCCTGACACCCGGCTCAGCATCACAGCCAAACTGCATCCTTGAGCCCCTGTGACGCAGAACTCCCTGCCCTCCCCAGCCATCAGCCTGGTTGGGATCTCCCACCAGAAATACCCAGGTCCAGACACAGAAGCTGACCATGTGTCAAGCATATCTTAGGAAGAAATAAGAGCTGTGTAACTCTGAGCAAGTTACTCAACCTCTCTGAACCCCTGTCAAATGGCAATAGTGCCTGTCCAAAGGAGTGTTGAAAGTCCCGAATGAGGTCGTCCATGCAGGAGTTTGGCACAGACCCCATGGTGAGCACTCGGTGTTGATATTGGGGAGGGGGGTGGCATTGGTATTGCTGTGGTTATTGATTCCAGCACGAGCACGCTCCCAGCAGCCACAGCCCACCGGTTCCCACCCCATTCATTCATTCCACGAACGTGTGAGCACCGACTCTGTGGCAAACACACACTTCCTGAGCACCTACACTGGCCAGGCTCTGCGGGGGCACAAGTGGCGAGCTAGTCGGAGGCCGTGCCTACCCCCCAGAGCTCCCCTCCCCACCCGCCCCTCTTCACCGCCCTCTCCATCTCTCTCCCACCCCATCTTTTTCCATCTCCCTCAGTCTCTGCTCCCATCCCAATTCTCCTCTCCGCCTCTACCTGCATGCGACCGTCCCCACCTCTGTCTCGCACCTTCTACCAGCTCCTGCTCTACCCCCACCCCAGCCTCCTGGCTACACCCAGGTCTCCACCAGCTATTTCATCGAACTCATCCCTTCCTCCTCCGGGCCCATTCCCATCTCTTCCCTCGCTGGCCTCTGCATCTTTTTCTCCATCCCACCTCATGCCCATCTCTCCAGTCTCCTTCCCGACTCCCACCCAGTCTGTCCCTGCCATTTCTCTCCTTTAGCCCTTCCCCACCTCTCCCCTTCCACATCCCAGGCCAGGACTCCTCCCATGCTGACAAGAGGGGTCCTGTGGTCCCCACAGGGGAGGGGCCACTGCAGAAAGGTGCTTTCCAGGGGGCGAACCCCCAATCCCCCAGGGCTGGCGTAGCCCCAGAACCCGCACTGGGTAGAGTCCCGGCCGGAGTGGGGAAGGCTGGAGTGGGGAGGGCGCTGGCTGGACAGCAGGCAGGCTCCTCGCTCCCCACCCCCATCCGCCCCTCTCTCCTCTGGGCGGGCCACCACGCTGGGACCTCGGCCCACGGCTCCACTCCTCACGAGGCTCCTGTTTTATTAACCTGCCTGTCGCTGCTCTCGCCACTGAATAGGCCTATGGGGGGGGGTTGGGAGGGGGGCCCTGGGCTTTGCCGGGGATCACCATGGAAACAGCAGCCTCGGCCAATCCGTGGACAGGCAGCACCGAGTGCAGCAGGCAGCTCTGTCTCCAAAGCGAAGCTGCTCCGAAGCTGAAGCTCCGTGCAGCCCGCAGGCTGGCTCCTCCTGACAGGCCTTCCACAGCCCATGCCTGGGGGAGAGGATAAAAGGGGGGACAAGACCCTAGGGGAACGGGTAGAGGCGGAGGAGTGCGAGGCCAGGGGACTCTGAGGGTTGGTTGGGGAGAGACTGGGGGGGGAGTGGGGATTTGGAGGGAGGACATCAGGAGCCTGGGGCAGGGGTCCAAATTTCTCCCCAGCTGCAGTTCTCCGTCTCAGCCATGGTTTCTCACCTCAGCATTATTGACTTTGGGGCAGGATAATTCTTGTTCGTAGGCGACTGTCCGGTGCATTGTAGGATGTTTAGCTGCATCCTTGGCCTCTATGCATTACAAGCTAGTGGCATCCCCCCACCCCCCAGTGGTGACAACCAAAAATGTTTCCAGACATTGCCAAAGGTCCCATGGGGGGCAACCTCCCCCCAGTTGAGAGGCACTGGTCTAAGCACTCACAGGGCAGCGGTCACGATTCGTGCAACTTGCTCTCTGAGCTGGCCTCCCTGAGGGGAAGAAGGAAGGAGGAGGGAGAAGATGAACAGGAGTGGGGGTGAAAGAGAAAGAGAGAGGAGGAAGACCAGGAGGGGGAGCCCAAGGCAGGGTTCCAGGCTGGGGAGAGAGCCTCTGGAAACAGGGGTGTAGGAGAGTGGCCCCAGGGAGACATGGGCCTGCCATTGTATGCCGCAAGGATTAAATAAAATAAAGTAAGGTCTCTAAATGCCTTTCCTAGTTGAAGTTCCTTCTACCTAGTACAGCCCTTCCCTGTCCCCACCTTTACCCGCTCCCCGTCCACACACATCCTGTCCTTCCTTCAGGCCCAGTTAGGTACCACATCCAAGAAGCCCTGATTCTCTCATCACGTTGATTTTTCTTTTCTCCAAGACTCCTCGTCACTTTGCTTCTACTCCATGCTAGCACTCAGCACGCTGGTGCAACTACTAACAACAGGCACCTTTATTCAGAGTTTGCCGTGTGCTAGATGTGCTAAAGGCTTTAAGCCTATGTTCTCATTTAATCCTCCTCACAACTCCACGAGCTACTATCATCACCATTTTACAGATGAAAAAACTGAGGCTCAAGTTAGGTCACTTGCCCAAGGTCCCTCACCCAATCAGAAATAGCAAAGTGAGCCTTCCAGCCCAGGCTTTCACGGCTCCCGTGCACGTGTTTTTAACTTCGGATGTGCGCTGCGTAAGTGTCCATCCGCCCCATCGGATTCAGAGTCCCTTGCAGTACCCCGCACGGTGCTGGTGAGTAGCAGGTGCTTCAGAGCTGTCTGGAATGGCAGGTGGTCTCTGGAAAGGTCTGAGTGGGCAGCTGGGCATCAAGCCTGAGAAGGCGAGGACCAGATTGGCAGGTCCAGGGTGTCGGGTGCTCTCTAAAGGCTCCCAGGATTTGCCGGGGCCTGGATTAGCTGGGCCAACCCCATGAAAGGCACGTGCCACTAAGGCTACATCTCAGCCACACTGCCTCACTGGCCACCCTGGGTCTTGGGACTGACCTGTCCCTCAATCCCATGGATGCTGGGCCGTGGCCCCCCCTAGTGGCCAGAGGTCATGGTGGTGGTGGGTGGGAGTGAGGGCAGTTGGAGAGATCTCACAGAGCCCGGTGGGCTTCTCTCTGAGTCCTAGTCCCATGTTCCAAGGCACCCTGAGGAATTGGAGCCAGAGGCCTCAGGCAACTGTCATTGTGGAGCCTGGCCCCTAACCTAGGCCTAGAGGACAAAGCAAACCCCCCCCCCCGTTCTCCTCCTCCCTCCGCCCCCGGCAGCCCCCAATAAGAGCCCTTTCCCTCGTGCCCCATTTGAAATGAAGGGGCTGCTGTTGCCGAGGTCTTCCATCCTCGCCCCCACCGGCGTGTGTCCCGCCCCCATCTCTCCCTTACATTCAACAAGAAAGGGCTGGAGGCTGAGGGGTGTCTGCCAGGGAGCATCATGTGATGCCACTTCCCGCTCAGGTTGGGGTTTTGATCTGGAATCCAGGAGCTGGAGTCCCAGGGGGCTCACATCAGAACTGCTCCCCTACCCGAGACACGCATCCACCACCCGCCTCCCCGAGGAACCTGCAACACACGCACCTCGGCTTTGAAGGCAGGGCTCCTGACAGGCTGCTGTTCCCATGGCAACCCCATCCCAGGCTGCCCTACCCAGAGCTTCCTTCCACCCCCCTTCCTCCGCCCTGAACCCACATCACCTTCATTCATAGAATAGGAACCGCTTCACACCAGCAAAGTGGACACCCCTTCTCCCAGTTCTCTCCCTCTCCTCCCTCCTCTCGTTCACAGAGAACCCGAGCCAGAGAGAGCAATGGAGAGGGTAGGTGGGAGTGGGCTGGACTAGGACGGGCGAAGGGGTGGGCTAGGGGTGGGAAGGAGCCATGGCTCAGGGCCTTCCACCGACCTGCCCCCCACCCCCAGTGATCAAGCCTCTGCTCCTCTCATTCCCAGCTGCCTCGGTTCACAGATCTGCACCTCTCCCAGCTCTATCTCTGGGGACATCCAAGGCCCAGACAGGCTCCCTGATGGGACTAAGGCCCCAAGGACCCCCACGGTCTCAGCCTCCAGGCTCAGGTCTTCTCTCCAGCACCAGCCAAACTGTAGCTCACAGGCCAGATGCAATGGCTGGGCCGTGGAACTCAGCACAGGAGTACCAGGCTGCTCCTGACCCTAACCCTGGTGCCCTTCCTGCATAAGACACTACCTTGCAGAGGTCCTTGGGGAATGAGGGGGCTCCAGTTTACAGTGGGGTTATGGGAGGAGCTAGAGGGGATTCTCAGACCCCAGCCCTGGTTAAACAATGCCACTCAGCCTGCTGGGAGAAGGAAGCTTGGTTCTGGGGCATTGGGAGGTGCTGTTGGGAAGTCAGGAGAGGCCCGCTCAGAGCAGGCATCAGTCTCATCTCTGCAGGAGGCCCTGAGCAGTGGTCAGCAACTCAGCTTCAGAATCAGCCAGCCTGGATTTGACTTAGAAGGCCCTAATTTATTCACTGAGTGACGCTTACCTTCTTTGAGCCTTGGTTTTCATATCTGAAAAATGGACATAGTGATTACATACAGGTACATGACTAAATTTATGGGCTCTACATCCCTTCCAGACACAGCGCTTGAGATGTGCTATCTCATTTAATCCTTGTAACAGCCCAGTGAGGCAGATATTGTCTGTTCTACAGAGGGGAAACTGAGGCTCACAGATGTCAAGGTGACTCAGCTAGTGGGAGAGCAGGGCTTTTTTTATTTTTTACTTTTTAGAGATGGGAGTCACACTATGTTGCCCAGGCTGTTCTCGAACTCCTGGACTCAAGTGATCCTGCCTCAGCCTCCCGAGTAGTTAGGACTACAGCCACTGTCCCCAGGCTAACGGCAGGGCTTTTAAGCCAGGCAGTATAAGATAATGCATGCATTGTGTCCAGCAGCTGCTAAGTCCCCAGTAAGTGGGGATTTTCTTATTAGCGAGGTTCTATGACCTAAGATGGGCTTCGTCTCTCAGGTCCCTTCCCTCTGTGGACACACAGCCTCCACCCGCAAAGGAGATTGTGAGCCACCGAGCAAGAGTCAGGGGGGCCCAGACTGGGTGAGACTGCGGATGCGGTACAGGAGGGGAACTAATATTGGTCCAAGGAACAACTGAACTGAGAGACCATCTCTAGCCAGCCCCTCGACCACGGCAATAGAGCAAGAAGGTGAGGCCCAAGGAGGAAGTGACTTGTCCAGGGTTACTTGGTAAACGGACAGCTCCACTCTGCCCCTCCTCCTCCTCCCCAGGATGCAGCCTTTGGACAACCTGTCAAGGTCAGAAGCCTCCCAGGCTTAGAATCTCCCAGAAGAGTGGGGAGGAGTGGGGGGGAAATGACATTTCTACTAAGGGGGCTGTCCTGCAACTCAAACCCACCCACCCAGACTTGCAGCTTCCCCGCCTCCCTGATGGCCCACCCCCAGCTCCTCCAGCTTCCATCCTCCCCAGAAAGGCTCCCCGTCCCTGAGCAGCCCCACCCCTCCGAGAACCTCAGCAAACTGGGGCCTGACCGTCCCCCCGCCCCCATCTTGAGTGAATGTGCCGAACAAACAGCATTGTTCCCCACACAATGGACACAAAGAACTTGGGACTTCACAGAATGGGCCTGAATTTCAGCTTCCTTCCCCTCCAAGCCCCAGAGAGATCCATTGTCTGCAAACTCCACTTAAAATATGCACCATTGCTCCAGCTGGGGAGCCACTTAAGACGACGGAAAAGCCTCCCCCACCCCCAGTCCCCCCTTCCCCTCCTCCCCCAGCCATTTCAAAGCTTGGCAGGGCGGAGGGGAGGAGCGGCCAGCGGGAGTCGGTGCTGGAGTTGGAAGCTGGAAGGGACCCTGCCCCCCAGTCCCGCTCGGCGCCCGGCCCCCACTTCACTACAGCTGAAAAGACTAAGTAGCAGTGGGGTTGAGGGAAGTGATCTGCTGGTAGACTGCTAGTCACTGCGTCTTGGCACCGAAATGAAGACACCCAAGGGCCCCTCCCTCTACTCTCCTGTCTGCATACAGACCTCCAAGGACACTTACAACCTCCTAGGGCACCTGGCCTACCCCTGAAAGTTCTTGTTATTGCAAGACCTTCCTTAAAAGGAGCCCCACCCACCTCCCCTGACAGCCCAGTCCATCACCTCCCACTCCTATATTAACAGGGTCCGGCCAGGCTCCTGGAATTTGAAGGCTGCCATTACATTCCCCTGAGGCTTTCTTTCTCCTGAGCTGAACAACCCTGACCTCCTCCCCCGCACCCTTTTAATCAGCAGTTTTGAGTACCTTCTGCATACTGTTCCGCTCCTCTGTGCTGCCCAGTGTGGGGACAGATGGGGACTTCGCAGCAGTGCCCAGAGCTGACCCCAGTGTCCATAAGCATTCACTCAATAAGTATTTATTAAGTGCCTTCTAGGTAACAGGCACTGTGCTTGGAGCTGGGGATACAAATAAGATACGGGCTCTCCCCGGGCTTGTAATTCTGGTGAAGTCAGATATTAATATCAGATAAGATAATGCATAATTACCAAGTGAGATAAGGGTCTGACTAAAGGAACTTGGTAATATGAAAGCATCTAACAAAGGAAACTGATTTAGCGTGGAAGGGAGAGGGGTGGTCCACCCTAGGCTTCCTGAGATCTAAAGGAATAGGATTTAACTAGAGAAAGAGGGAAGGGAACAGTATTCAAAGTGGTGAGATCAGACTGTGCAAAGGCCCTGTGGCAGGAGGGAGCTTGTTTTATTTAAGGAACTGAAGAGTCCAGTGGGGTTGGAAGCTGATGGGGAATGGGGGTGGGGTTTTAGGTCTCAGTGAGAAGTTTGACATGATTCTAAGAGCAATGGAAAGGTTCAAATATGGATGTGCAATAAAGGCTGATTGACATCTGCCTCAAAAAGATACAGATCCCTAGAGTCACTGGTCCCAAAGCAATTCTTCTGAGCTTTTGTACTTGCTGTTCCCTCTGCCTGGGATGCACCATTTCCAGACTTTTCTGAGGCTGATTTGTTCTCATTATTCAGGTCTTTGCCCAAACCATCCAAGCTAAAGGAGCTCCCTCTCCATGCCTTCTCAATCCTTTTAGCTTGTTTTATTATTTTTTACAGCACATGCACAACCTAAAATCAAATTGTTAATTTCTTTGACTGTTTACTGTTAACTCTCTTCCCTCACTAGAAAATAAGCTCCACATGGGCAGGAATTTTGTCTTAGCGACTATCACATTACAGCATCTGGCATAGTGCTAGCACATAGTAGGGCCTCAATAAATAATAAATGAACAAACGAATGAATTACTGAATGCGCACCAAGATAAAAGGACCACAAATATACATGTATAAATGTGTAGATATTTATGGGCAAGTGCGTTAGTGCCCACTGTCGCTCAGAGACCTCCCTCGCCTACACGGACCACCTCTCAGGGGACCTCTTAGACAACCCAGAGTTGGTACAGTTCATTGCACCAGTCTAGCTAATCAATAGCCACCTCCTCTGGCAGGACAAGGACCTGGACAAGGAGACATGTCTCATGTCAGCCGTTGGTTAATCAAAGATGAGGGTGGAATTTAAAGTCCCCTACAGAGGGGCAGTGGAAAGAGATTGATCTCTGTGGCCTGGAAGCCGTAAAACCTCTCTTAGGCTCCATCTATTTCCCACCTCTCATCTCCTACCTCCTCCTGGGGCCCCAGCCTGTCACCCATTGTTTCCCACGTCCTAATCTACTGAGTGGCTAGACCAGGCATTGTGTAGGAGCTAGAACGAAAAGATTAGAATTTAGTGGAATCTTACAGAATTTGACTAGTTGGGCAACTTTTTTAAGGAGTGTTTATTGACTTACTGAATACCTACTACGGGCAAAGCATGACTAGGAACTGCCAGACTCACACATAATAGCTGATGCAGGGTAGATTGTGAAAAATGATTAAGATAGAAACCTGAAAGGTGAAATCTTTGTGTTCCCAGAGTACATGTTGGGGTGGGGCAGAGTTAATTCGTAATCAGGGAGCTCTGGGATAGCTTACTTGAATATTATTTAAAATAATGACCACATTATATTAATAGAGTACTGTATGTTAGGCCCTTCTTTCTTAATCTTTACTCTAAGCCTCTGTGTGTGTATCCCATGTACAGATGGGGAAACTAAGGCTCAGGGAGGGTTTGGTAACCTATCCAAATTTTCTACAGCTAGTAAGTGGCAGAGCGGATTTTTAAGCCCAGGAGGAGGCTCCAGAGCCCCTGCTTTTCCCCGTGATGGTGGTTGTAGCTGCACCTTGAAGCAAAGGTAGGACTGAGATGGGCAAACAGGAGACATCCATTCTAGGAAGAGGACACAGTTTGAGCAAAAGCTAGCAGGCAATGCTTCCAGACCTGTTTTTTAAAATCTCTGGTAGCCTGAGGTCCTAGGAGATCAAAAACAACAACAATAACAAAAAAACACCCAGAGCTATTGCTGACTTTTTCCTCTTTCTGGCCTTTAGGATATTAGCCCTGGATAGATTCCCTGACATGGGTGTGTCTTTCTCTAGTCCCCAAACAGAACTTTATGCAAGGGTGGTTGGTAGCAGGGGTGGGTGCAGTACTTTTGGTGAAGTGGTCTTCTCCCTACCCTGGCTGGGGATGGGGACCACTTGGGGACACTCTCTGAGCCAAGCTGGTCCTCTGCCCATCTGCATCCCTGCCTCCTGACTCATTTCATTCCAACCAATAGATTCTTGGCATGCAAATTTAATGAATAGGCAAAGAAATGATTGGCTCATTTTCCCCTGATGTAATAATGCCACTATTCAAGTAACTCCTATGTACCCCACCCCCACCCCAATTCAGGGCATTTGATCATGTTTCTGGCAAGAATCCCCAACTCCTCTATTTCTCCTTTTTCCCCCCATTCTGGGTTAGCGAATCACTTCAAAAAGCCCGACTCATCTCTCCAGGGATGGGATGTGTGGAGGCCCAGGAAGCCACCCTTAGGCCTGAACCACTGCGGTCTTCCTGGGAGGCCCCATATGCCTCTGCTGACTGAGTAGCATCAAATCCAGGATAACAGAGCCTGTTTACTAAGACATTTTGTGACAATCCATGTCCAAAGTCTTCCTGAAACCAAACCCCAGCATATCGGCTGTTCCTTTCAGCCCCTAATTTAGTAATTCTATTGAGAAAAAGAGATTGTGGGTTTTTTTATTTGGTGTGATTTATTCTTTATCATATAAATAATAATAATAATTTACACAAAGCTCTTCCCCAAACAGAAGAGAATCTGTACATAAAAATAAACAAAAATTAAACTGAGCTGGGCCTGGTGCCCAGAAAACCAGCCAATTCCAAATACAACCAGGGGGAAAAAATCCTCCAGGTCCTGGGAGCTCTGGGGCCTTGGCTGGAACCCTGGGTGGAGGCTCTGGTCCGGGAAGCCATTGCCCTCTCTTCCCTAGTTCCTGTGCAGGATGATGGCACCTCTGGCAGCCACCACTCATGGACAGCCAGACAGCAAGCTCATTGGATTGGGAGGTGGGTGGGATTTGGACTCAAAGGAATAATCAGTTTAAAAACTACTGGGCAGTGTCGCTTGCTGCTGGCTTCCAGGGGCTGCAGGAGATGCTGTGACTGGGGAAGATGGGGTATTGGTCACCACCCAAAGTGGGTGGAAGCTGCGTATGGCTCCATCTTTCCCCGTAGTTCATTAGAGGCGCAGGTTGGGCAGTGTCCTCTGGTTTTCTGTTCACTTGGAGCTCTGGTACCCTCTCTGCAGGCTTGTTATTTCTATAGATATTGAAAGATGACAAGCAATCTTCTTGGCCATTGATTAATTTCCCTCAATAGACACTCTTTGGCTGTTTGAAACTTCTCACCCCCACCCCCAATCTTATTTCCAGAACAATCTCTAAGAGGGAGACTGCCTTCTACATTCTGGCTTTGTACCTTTACTTGAGGGAATATGTGTGACTTAAACTGCATAGGCTGCTTGACTAAGTAGCCGCCTCCGTCCCAAGGCAGGAGTTAAGACCATGTGTTCTATAAGTACACAATCATCTGCAATTAGGGGATTTATAGACGGTGCGAATTGATGATGAAAGTGAGTGCAACAATGTTGAAGATGATGATGGGGAAGATAAAGGGAAAAGGGAGCGGATAGCGGTGCCGAGCCACCCTTGTGTCTGGGGCGATTGCCTGGCTTAGACGGAACAAGAAATGGGAAAACGATGAGTTATTAAGGGGTGGTGATGGTAACAACAAATGTGAAAGTAAAGGATGGGAAAGGGGACAGTGAAGGCAGATGTGTGCAGCTGCAGGTGAAGCTTCTGGAGAAAAAGGTCGCAGAGCAGAGTAGTTAAGAGCCTGATTCTCGGGCCAGACATTCTGGTTTCAAATTCCAGCCCCACCACTTACTGGTTTAGCTTGAGGACGTTAGTTAACGTCTCTGATCCTCGGCCTGAATGGGAATCATACCAGTCCTTGCCTCGTGGTGTTGCTGGGAATGCACAGCAAGTGCCTGGCTCTGGTAGGCCCTGTGCAGGGTGTGCAATCCAAGGCATGGATGGGGTCACAACTACATCCAGAATAAGGGCCAAAAAGCACAGCAAGAAGCGCTGGAGAAATTCAGGAGACCTTGGTCAGGCTCTACTGCTTAGTCTGTGGCTCTCCCTGGTCTGGGCCTCAGGTGCCTTGTGAAACAACAGTTGGAGTGAATAATATTCAGCCTTCAAAAGTCCCCTTGGGCAGTAGAGCTCTACATGTGTGACATACATGGCCTGGATGTTCCTACATGTGGGCACATCCAGGTCCAGACAAGACCGCACAAGTCTGTAGGTCCAGGTGTAGGTTCAGCAGGAGTCACACAGAGCGGGGTGCTGAGCTGGTTGGACCAGCCTCCTTTTAGGCGTAATGGGAAGGCGAGGGTTGAGTTCCTGCCTGGGAGAGGAGGCTCCAGCTTCCCCTCACTCCAAGCCAGCTGCCAGGCCCCAAAGTGCAGCTCTGATGGGGCTGAGCTGCCGATCCTGGGTATACTCTGCTGTGGCCATGTTGGTATCCGCTCCCTAGCCTGGGTGCGTGAGGGGTTTCACTGCCAGAGCCAGCCTTTTCCCTTGTTGGCATTCTCTACAGGTTTCTTCCTCCTCCCTGGGGTCGAAGGACAGGAATGGGAGGCAAAGGTCACCCATGCTCAGTGCCTAGTTAAATCTTCATAGACGCCCCTCATTTAGGCCTTATCTAAAGATGTCAGAGCCCTCTAGTCTCCATCCAAGTACTAACCAAGCCCAATTCTGCTTCGCTTCTGAGGTTAGATGAGACGGGGCGCCTTCGGGTGGTAGGGCCATAGACCCCTCCGCTGTCTCTCTAACTAGCAGGAGGCTAGCGAGACAGCAGGAGGCTAGCCGAGGCTGCAGGGGAGGAACTGACTGCAGGATGTTCTTCCTTTATTCGGCCCCGAGGGATCCCAGCTTCAGGCTCTTTGGTCGCTGGAAGTCAGGGGTGAGGGAATGGGTTTGGCCTTCAGTACCTAGGAGCCTTCATCAGTCCCTCACCTCTCCTCCCGACAAGCCTCAGCCTCTCCTCTCACTGAAGGAGGGAGAAGAGCCCTGCCATGTCCTGAGCTCCAATCCTGGGAACTGTCACTTATATCATGGTCTCTGGTCCCAGCCTGAATTTTATCCAGGAGCGGAGGACTGCTTGGTGGCGTCCGCACTCCGGCCTAACTCAGGTCCCAATCCACCCAGGCACAGTAGATGGTGGGCTATGTGTGTGCATTTGGGTGAGGCGTAGAAGATATGACACAAATGTTAGCAACCCACTTCTTGAGCTCTTACTATGTGCCAGGCTTTATGCTCGATGGTCCACATGCATCATTTCACTGAATCCTCGTTTGCAGAGGAGGAAAGACACTCAGAGAGGTTAGGTTACTTGTTCAAGGTCACACGGTTAGAAAGCGTCAGAGTCTAGATTCACAGACCTCCCTGATTCCAAAGGCTGTGTTCTTACCCACTAAGCTGTGCCCACCCACCTGGACGAACATGAGATCCCCTACGGACACTCAGTGAATGAGGTGTGCTGAGAACCAAGGGTGGCCACCCTCAGGCCTCAGATCCACCTGTCTACCCATGGGTCTCCTGTCCACCTAAGACTGTCCAGGGAGCCTCCCAGAAAAGCTGGGGCAGTGCCCAGAGCTGTCCAGACAGCTTGAGGAGGCAGCCAAGTCTTTGCTGAGTCAGCAAACCCCCATCTACAGGCCTCCCCATCCCCGCGAGCTTATTACAAGAACTCCCCCAGTGCCTCTGCCAGCCCCTGTCCCTTCCACCAAAGTGACCTCCCCTCCCTCTCTTCCCTGTTTCCTCTCCTACCTCCAGAACTTTCCCTACAGCTCCCCCAGGTTCCCTTCCTCCCGAAGCCCAGACCTGCAGGGTTAGACTGGTCCAGCCTGCATATCTCCCAGCTGGGCTTCTCTTGGGGGTCACAGCTTCAGAAGCATCTCTGCATCTCGCCTGCACTTTCACAAATCACATGAAGACGCGAGTCTCCTCGCTGCGCCTCCGGAGCCCCCTCCTCCCTGCAACTGCTCCCTGTTCGCCAGCTGCACAATGCAGTCAGAAGGAAGGGGGTGCACTGCCAGAAACCAGCTTGCTTCTGAGGCTGGAAAACAGAGCTGTAGGAAATTAACAGGCTGAGAAATGTCTGCTTGGCTCCGTGTTTGTTTTGCGCCCTCAGTCTTTCTCTCTGCAGCTCTCTCCTCCTGCCCCCGCCACCCCCGCCACCCCCGCCACCCCCGCCACTCCGTGCGGGCGCCTTGGGCTCCGTGGCTGTGTGTCTGGGGCTTTGCAGGGAGGTGCATCTCGGCGTGTGTGCCTGAGCGTGTGTGTGTCTCTGTGTGTGTGTTTAGGGATGGCAGACCTGCCCCTCCTTTGGAGGCAGCTTAGCCAGAAACGCCGGCGGCAGAGACAGCCGTGTGGTGGGGATGCTGAGCGCGGAGCCGGCGGAGCCCGCGGGCAGGCAGAGAAGCACCACACAAGAAATTGATTCCATTAAAAAGTAATCTTAAATTTAATAAAAGTTATGATTTGATTATAGCCACAGAACCTACAGGCAAGAGGGAAGGGGGTGGATTCTAGTGATGGATAAACAGAAAGGAAAAAAAAACAAGAGGGGGAGGGGAGGAGAGAGAGATGCTTAGGTTTGGATGGATGAGAGGATGCAAAGACCTGGGGGTGGGGAACGAGACCATTTTCTCTCCCTCAGATGAAAGAAAAAAGCCCGTGGCTGGTTTCCAAAGAGGAAGCAGAGTGGAGAGTGAGGGAGGAGCTCTCGGGAGATGGAGGGTCGGAGGGGGCTGGGGGCCCGGGGCAAGGCCTGGGAGAGGCGGACGGGAAGGTGGGATGGTCTTGAGCCCTGGGAAGGGAGGTGAGGAACAGAAAGCAGCAATCTAGCAGTCGGACAGGCAGTCCTGGGTTTCCATCTCAGGTCAGCCTCTTCCTAGCAGTGGGACTTCATTCTCAGACCCCTCGGCTTTCTCATCTGCCCAGTGGAGCTGCGGAGGTAGCGTCTACCCCCAAGGTAGTCACGAGGCCGAAGGGAATTACTCAGGTGACATCTCCTGGGTGCCCAGTAGAGGAGAGTTCCCGTCCTGGCCCTGCCCGGCTGGAGGCCGTTGCCCCAGCACTGCCCCTGCCATTTATTCGCAAGCGCCGGTCTGCCTACTGCTGCCTTTCATTCTTTCTGCAGTGGAGGAGCCTGAGCGGCCTTCGTCTCCACACTCAACCCGGAAGTCGAGTCTCCTGGGTCGTCTCACACTTTGTCCTTTCGCCCTTTCTAAGGCAGGAAGAGGGTATGGGCAAGGCACGCTAGGGCGCACTTCCATTAGGGGCTAAGGGACCATCTAGGCGACACGTTCCCCGGCCCAATCTCGCACCCCTGTCCTGCCTTTTCTCCCCCATCTCAGCCTACAATCATGCTTAGGCACGGCTGGAACTCGCTGACCCCTGAAACCCATCCCTCGGTTGAGACTGCTCAGGTCCAGCTCCTCCACCACCATAATGAGGCCCTGTTGGGCAGAGCATTTGGCTTTCATGAAGTCTCCTGGTGGTGTCTTTCAACAAGCCTGGGCCCTGTCCCCAGGCCGGGCGGGAGGGTGCCGGGACCCGCAGGGTCGGCACCAGAACTAGTGAGTGGGGCCTGGGCAGGAAGCCAGGACATCACCGTGAGATGCTAAGTTGGGCGAGAGCCAGATCTCAGCTACCCCAGAGTCCAGGAATTGGGAACCCGGAAATACAGTCATGGTTACAGGAGTCTCCAGGGGAAGCAAGAAATCATTCCGAGGATAATGTGACCAGGTCTGCTCAGTCATCTCCTCCCATCTGGGCTGTTTTTAGCCAGCAGTACCTTCACCTGAATTCACTCTTTCCCTTTGTCATGTTAAAGACACCTGCTGGTTGGAGACACTGAGAAAGATAGGACTGGTGGGATTGGCACCTTCATTTTACTGATGAAGAAACCGAGGCCAGAAAGGGCAAGCCACTTCCCGCAGACCACAGAGCGAGTGGCAGATGGAGCTCAGACTCCGGTCACAGAGCTCGTTCTCACCAGGCCCACAGCCTCCCCTACCAAGCATCACTCATCATGACTGCATCTACTGGAGGCCTTGTCACCACTGTTGTCACCACACTGCTCAGCTCCACCACTTGTGCCAAAGTCACCGCCCCAGGCCCCGTCACAGCAGCTGCTGGCTCACACCCACAGCCTCTTCCGGGAAGGGCGGCCCAGGCTGGGAGTCTCATGACCCTTGTAGACTCCAGAAGGAAGAAACGATACTCTGAAGGTTGGGGGAGGTGGAGGGGCTAGAGATAGCAGAGCACAGTGACCTGCGCTAAGGGGCTCTAGGCATTGCTGAGGCTTCAGCTGGGACTATGGATGCAATCTGGCCACTCCCCATAGTAAAATCCAGCCACCCTACTCTTCTTCGTGAGGAAGATTCCCTTCCTCCTCCTACGCAGACACTGAGAGCGTGGAAGGCGGCATCTGAGGTGAAGGGACTGTTAAGGGAAATGTCCTCCATTGGGGTCTGACCTTTGATGGTCCCACAGGCCGTGTTTTCAAAAGCAGATCCTTATGCTTTACTTGAAATGGTCCCTACCTCCAAGAATCGCCCGTGACCTTTAGAAGAAGCCACCATGGAATCCTGATTTCTGTGTGACATTCACTGATAAATCACTTTCTCCCTGCCTCTCCCCTGAGTTCGTCTTCCATGATGGATGCAGAAGGGGGTTCGGGCAGGGAGAGGGAGCTAACATTGGCCAAGAGCCTCCTATGTACGTGCCAGGCCCACGCTAGAGGTTTGACAAGATGGCATTTGATTCCTGCAACAGCTTTTGTGAGGAAGCTCTTATTATTCTTACTTTGCAATCAAGAAAACAGAAGCTCAGAGAGGTTAAGAAACTTAATTGAGGTCACACAGGAAAAGAGAAGCAGAGCCAGGATTTGAACTTGAATATGACTGAATGGAAAGCCCATACTCTTTCCACCCTTGGTGCCTTTCATCTGTGGTTCAGCCTCAGGAATGAAGAGCTCCTTCACAGGAAAAAGTTCTCCACTCCAACTT
This sequence comes from Indri indri, assembly GCA_004363605.1. Classification (NCBI taxonomy): domain Eukaryota; kingdom Metazoa; phylum Chordata; class Mammalia; order Primates; family Indriidae; genus Indri; species Indri indri. Next base: position 12,480 of record RJWJ010004732.1, on the reverse strand, counting down.
GGCAGTATCTTTCAAATGAAAAATTCATACACATTTTGAGCCAGGAATCTCTCTTCTAGGAATGAATCCTCAAGAAACACTCATATATGTTCACAAAGTGTATTAGGTGTTCTTGTTTGCAACAGCAAAATACCAGAAACAACCTAAATGTCCATCAATAAGGGACTGGATAAATAAACTGAATTACCATGTAATTGCAAGAAAGGCTGAGCCAGATCTTGACTACGCCAGCATGGAAAGGTCTCTATATTGGGGGTGGGGGAGAGGATAACAATACCCTGAATATTGTATGTATAGACATATATGTACAGATACATTACATACATGTATTTTGTTATGTAGTTGGGCTTTGTTAAGGCGTGGATTGATTCCCAGTGCGAGAAAGTGGGAAAAGGTGGGGAAGGGCCATGAGGGAAATAGCAACCCCCAGGCAGCAGGAACCAGGCCTCCACCCCACCTCTGTCTTTGCTCAGGGCCCTGTCCTCCCTCTCACCCCGGAGGAGTCCCAGTGCAGACATCACAGTGCCTGGGACAAGGGAGGGAGTTTCTTATTAGTGCTGGGCATGACTTTCTCCCTCTGCCCCATCCCCACCTGGCACCTCTTGTAAGCAGCTGTGCCTCGGCCCATGGGTGATGGCCCCAGGAGGTCATCTCACTGAGTTACAATCAATGGAGTTTGAACACATCTTGCCACCAGACGGTGAGGGGAAAGTTGGGGTCTGGGCTGCAGCTCGTGACGTGGTGGAGCTGTGCGACCTGGACCGTACAAGGCAGGCATGTGCTTAGTTCCTCCTTCTGTCTCTCGTTTGTCACTAAGTTTTGTATACTGTAAATCAGATAAAATCCGAGGGCATCTGATAAGGACAGGGTCAGGTTGGGGAGGGATGCCTAACTCATGTGACAAGCAGGGATTGGTTGAATGGTTTTGCTCATCTTTAAAGATCAGTCTTGGAATGAGGTTTAGGTCATAAGCGTTGTTAGCAGGAACATCCGTTGCAACTGGGTGTTGACTGTCCAGATAAACTCCAAGTGACCCTGTCTTCCTCTCTACCCACGGAGACCCACACCCTGCAACGGACTGGGGGCTCAGATGGGCTACTGCCATTCCACAGATAGCCTAGGTAGCAGCAAACAAGCTTTCATCCCACATCTCATTGGCCCATCTGGAAAATCCTCTCTGGCTGTGTGTTCTTTCCAATAAACTCTGGTGTTCCTGCTTCACTGTTGAATGTCAGTGCAATGGTCATGATGGGCCACCACACACACACACACACACACACACACATACCTGCTTTCCCATCAGTCCTCATCCCTGCAGTTTGTGCTTCTCTTGGGGCTGTCTTTCTCTCCATCTGTTTCTCTAAGCGGACTTACAGTCTCTTGGATGCAAATGGCAGAAATTCAACTCAAACTGGCATTTTTGCTCACATAACTGAAAAACCCAGGAATAAGCTTCAGGCATAGCTGGATCCAGGCACTCAGACAATGTCATCTGGCATCTGTCTCACTGAACTCTTGGGGCTGCTCTCCTCTGTGTTAGCTTTACTCTCTGACAGCCACTCCCCAAGTGGTTTAAGCAGCTCCAAGCTTAAACCTACCAGCGTGGCAAATCCAACAGAAAGAAAGCATTCTTTTTCCAATAGTTCAGCAAAAGATGCACTGCTGACGTTATTGGATCAACTTTTATTGGCTCGGAAATGGAAGGCACAGATTGACCAGATCCAGTTTTGTGCCGACCCTGGGATCTTGGGGGTAAGGTCAGGTTAGGTGAACCTTTCCTAAAGCACATGGCAGAAAGAGTGAAGGAGTGGTTCCCGAGGGAACATCTGGGAGTGGTCACTGGCAGAAGGAAGATGCGAGAGTGGGGTGGCAAACCAACATGACTGTCTGACCATGACACTGACTTTGGAGAGGTCTTCACCTCTCTAGGTCTCAGTTTTCTCTTGTGAAAAACTGACCGTGGTGTCCAGATCTGATTCTCTGCTCTTGGGACACTCTTGCAGCCTGATTTCTTTTCATGGCCTTGGGCAGATGATCCAGATTAAAGCAGCTTCCAGATCTTTCCATATCACCACCATTCTCCCTACTCCCCTCTCCACTTCTACTTCCAGTGGAGACTCTGTGGTGTGGAGGCGTACAGGGAGGGAGAAAAGTGAAAGTAAGTGCCGGGATAGGAAAGGAAGAGAAGGGAAGGACAACAGGGACAGGGAAGAGGAGGAAGGCAGAAGCTCTTGAGCAAACTCCCAAGGCTGTATTGGTCTCGGGCCACCTCGGCCCCACCTCCCCCTCTGTGCCCACATCCTCCAGCCTGCGAGTGGTGCATCATGTCTTATGCATCGCGTCTGAGCTGTGCCAGCACCCTGGCTGGGCTGGGCTCCAAGGCCCTGCTGCTTTGTCAGGGTATCATTATTCCCATTCTGCAGCTCTCGTCACCTGGAGGTTCTTTCTTCTCCTCTGGCCCACACACCAAACCTGCACACAGGTGCCTCCATGCTCGCCTCCTGCCTGGCTTTCAGCTCCTCCTAATTGCCATCTTCCTTCATGGCCCTTTCCACTGCCACACAGAGCCTCTGCCCCTGTGGGTACCATCCCAGCCCAGGCACAGTTCCCCTCCTCTTCCCTCCCTCCAACTGGGCTTACTCTTTGTCTAGGGAGAGCCAAAGCCTCTGCTCCAGGGTAACTCCCTTTTCTTCCTGGGAGGACAAAGGTGAAAGAGGTCTGAGGAAAGGTGGAAGAGGTGTCCAGGGCACTGGGCAGATCCAGACAACTGACCACTCATGAGCACTGAGCATCACGCGGCGTGCGGTCTGCAATGCATCCATAGTCTTCTCCACGGCTTCAGGTTGGCTGCTCCTGTACTGGTTATCTCACACTTAGAACTTCTTAAACTCACCGCTCTCCCTGAGTCCCTTATCAACATCTAGTTTTGCAAATTTCATCTGGGTTTTAGGAGACAGCAAGAGCTTGAGATCTACCTGCAACTCCTTGTATAACCCCTGGACAAGTCCCTTCCCCTGAGGCTCATCGGTTGCACGACGATGAAGCCATTAAGACTAGATCAAGGAGGTAAATCCTTTCACCAAGCACCATTTCTAATGCAATGCCCATGGCAGACACTGCTAATCAACCACGGCACTCTTCTCAGGATGCGCTCCAGGCAGCTGTGGCTCATCATGCAGCATTAGCTCATGACTTGAAACTTCTTTGCTGTACCTGGACTGGCTGATCTCTGAAGGCGCTTTCCACACCGCTTTCCACACCGACAGCAAGGATTCTGTGCCCTGGTCTAATCGATATCATTTCCCCCAGTTCCCGCTTCCCCCTCCAGCTCATTCTTTTGATCATGCCCATCCCTCCCTCTCACCCATCTTGCCTTGTTTCCAAGTCTTTGCTGCTGAGTCCATGTAAACCCCAGATGATGTCTGGGTCTCCAAGGTTCTGTTTACTGTCATTCAACTTCAGGTTCCTTGAAGGGTACATTTTCCAGGCAGTCACACTTACACGTGTTGGGCGGTTCCGTGGCATTGGCTCGGGGGAGGGAGGCAGTGATGGAGACACCAGAGACAGACAGAGGAGGAGCAGGAGGGACGAGACCAGAGAAATATTAAGAAAGAGATAACGGGGTGGGCAGACAGAGGGGCTAGAGTTAAATTTATGTATCAAGGCCATCCTGGTAGGGAGTGGGAGTTTGAATGGAATTTATCCTGGACCCCCAAGGTCACAGCGGGAGGGAGGATCGGTTAAGGAACTAAAAGCAAAGGACAAAGAGAGAGCACATAAATTAGTAGCTCCGCTGACAAACATGAAAGGGACGAAGGGATTCTTTGGTGGGGGGAACCATCAAGAATGGCCATAATGAGATGGACCTAACCATGCTCCGTGAGTGTGAAAGCATCCGCGAGTTACTGATCAGAAGAGTTTGGAGCTGTTAGGTGGGTGCTGGCCAGCAGCCAATTAGAGGCTTAAAGCAAAGCATGACCCAGGTCGCAGGACATGTCTTATCCCATCAGAACTGCCTAGGGCAGTTTTACGACGTCCAGAAATGCCGCCAGCTTTATCTGAACAGCACGTGCACTTGCCGGGCACGCGCAAGGGCCAATTGACCCGGAGCAGAATGACCAAGAGAAAGCCCCACAAGCTTCAGGCCTGAGTTCAAACCCCAGCTCATCTGCTTAGTAACTGTGAGAATATGGTCTCAGTTTTCTCATCTGTAAAATAAGATGACTAGCACCTAACTCACAGGGTTGTTGTGAGTATTAAATAAAAATGCATGTAAAGTGCTCAGCGCAGTGTCAGTCTTGTGATTGATAAATAGAAGCTGGAGCCGGGCGCGGTGGCTCAAGCCTGTAATCCTAGCACTCTGGGAGGCCAAGGTGGGCGGATCGTTCTGAGCTCAGGAGTTCGAGACCAGCCTGAGCAAGAGCGAGACCCCATCTCTACCAAAAATAGAAAGAAAATTAATTGGACAGCTAAAAATATATAGAGAAAAAATTAGCCGGGCATGGTGGCACATGCCTGTAGT
>RJWJ010004731.1:0-73471 GCA_004363605.1 Indri indri | reverse complement strand
GAAGTCACTTCTCTGTCTTTATTTTTCTTTTAATATTTCAAACAGCCTGTGACAAAGTTGATCATTTCCTACCCTGACCATACTATTTAAATTGCCAATCACTTCTCCCATACTCCTGGCACTCTAGATCCATGCTAACATGCTTTACTTTTTAAAATATTTTTCGTAGAAAAATCATGCTCTTAAATTTGCTTTTCTTGTTATGCTTATTGTTTTATTGTTTGTTTTCCTCAGTAGAATAGAACACCTAAAAGAACAGGAATTTTTATCTGAATGAATAAATGAAAGAACTCTATTTTGAACACTTGCTTCTCTTGGCATTTTATCATTTTCTATTGGTTTTACTTCCACCTTACTGTCCTTGTGTCTTAGTCACTTGTAAATTTTACAGTGCCCAAGTACTGAATTCTTACTATTTCTCTTCTTTAGCCATAGTTTCTCCTTAAATAATCAAATCCAGATTCATGGATTTTACCATCTCTATTCCATGGACTCCCTAATTTATAAATACTTCCTGACCTTTTCCCCAAGCCTTCCTTTCATAGATATCTACTTAGTATTTCTTGGGTGTCTAGAGGGACCTTAATCTTAACATATCCAAAATAGTACTCTTAATTTCTACTCTTAAACTACTCATCCCACAGTCTTCTCCGTCTCATATTTATAATCCCCTAATTGCTCAATTTCCAAACATAAACTCATCCTTGATTCCTCCATTTACCTTATCCCTTATCAGAAAAACCATGCCTATCTATGGTCATACCACCGTGAATGAACACAATCTCTTCTATCTTGGAAGCTAAGCTGGGTCAGGCCTGGTTAGTACTTGAATGGGAGCAAAAACCATGCCAATGTATTTTGCCCAGTCAACAGGTTGTGTTTTTACTTCTTCATCCTCTGACATATTTTCCTCCCATAGTGATCTTTTAAAAACATAAATCATGGCATGGCACCCACCCCTCCCAGTAAAAATTCTTCAGTGTCTTCCTATTATGCACAGAAAACAATTCTGAGCACCTCTTCCTAGCCCAACCTGACCTGGCCTCTGTATCTTTACTATGTACCATAGTACGTAATACTTCAACTTATTGTTCTCTAACTACACTTGCTGTTTTCTGTTCCTAAAACATTTGAAATAAGACATTTACATTAGCTATTTTCTCCTTTTTAATTCACTCTTTGTCTCTCAGATTTCAGTTGAAGTATCACCCCCTGAGAGAGACTTTTCTTGATTATTCAGAGTAGCAACTGGCCGCTTTCCACGATATCACCTTATCCTGTTTTTATCAAGGCACTTGTAAGATAGATTTTAAAAAATTTTTAGCTCAGTTCTTGTTTTCCATAGCTAGAATGTAAGTTTCATGAAGTCAGAAATACTGTGTTTCTTCTTTACCACTGTATCTCCAAAGCCTAAAGCAGTCGCACACCGGAGGTACTCAGTAAATGATTTTTAATAAATGCATGAAAGATTTTTTTATTGATCACCCTCATGGGTTAATAGCATTTTCATTTTTCCCTTCTGGTACATTCTAACTGACATTGTCATAGTTAGGACTCCATTTCCACATGTACTAGATCTGGTACAACCTCACAGATCATTAAGATTCTGCTTTCCTTTTCAGTCTTCTATTCTCTTTGTGCTTTCATTTATATCATTTCTATAGCCCTGTCTTACAATGTCATGAATTCCATATGCGTGTGTGTGTGTATAATCTGCTATTAAGCACATCTAATTAATTTTTAAATTGAGATATACTTTTCAGTTCTACGATTTCCATTTCGTTCTTATTTATAGTTTCCTCATCTTCCCTGAAGTTCACTGTCTCTTCACTCATTATATCAATCTTTTCCTGTAGGTTCTTTAATATTTTCATTATAGTTATTATAAAATCTTATCTGCTAATTTCAGTATTTTTGTTCTATTATCTGCTAATTTCAACATCTTTGTTATCTCTAGGTCTGTTTTTATTTCCTTCTTTCCCCCATCCCAATCTGGTCTGTGAGTTACATTTCTCTCTTTTTTTGTTTTTCTATGTCTGGTAGTTTTTGCTCGTGTCCTGAACATCGTGGATGATAGATTGAAGAAACTGTGAATTCTATTGTCTTCCTCTGAAAAATAGAGAATTTTATTCTAGTAGGTCACTAAATTACTGGAACATGATTTTTAATATTGCGAAGGCTTGCTTTAGGCTTTATTAGAGTGGATCTATTTCAATTGTGCACTTTTTCCTAGGCCAAATTCCCTGGTTTTGGAATTTGGTCTTTATCCTTTATTTATGACCCTTCTGATGATTGGATAAAGAAAATGTGAGATACACACACACACACACACACCCATATATATACACACACATACACACATATACACCATGACATGCATACTCAGCCATAAAAAAAGAATGAAATAATACCTTTTGCAGCAACTTGGATGAAACTGGAGATCATTATCCTAAGTGAAGTAAATTAAGAACAGAAAACCAAACATTACGTGTTCTCACTTATAAGTAGGAGCTAAAATGTGAGTATGTATGGTCATACAGAGTGGAATAATAGACACTGGAGATGCCAAACAACGGGAGGGTGGGAGAAGTGTGAGGGATGAAAAATTACTTATTGGGTACAATGTATACTTTCCAGGGTGATGGGTACACTAAAAGCCCAGACTTCCCCACTACACAATATAACCATGTAACAAAACTGCGCTTGTTCCCCCTACATCTATATTTTTACAAATCTTAACTCTTTGAATGATCCAGATATTGTTTTCTTTGATGCTTGGAGTCCCACCCACATGTGAACCATTCAGGAATCAGTTTTCAAATTTAAGAGAGATTTTTTGCACATCCATTCCCTCTTTGTGCCTTTCTCTTTTCTGGCATTGCCCTTGTCATTTTCCTGCCATCCTAGCTACCCCAACCTTCACCTTCTCATTCCTCATACTTTTTGTGTATGAACTACCAGTGGCCCTATGGGACCAAAGAATGCATAAGTGCACATCTGACCTAATTGGTTCCCTTTTTTCAAGGATCATGTTATGTCCAGTTTCTGTTTACCGCTGATTGATTTTCAGTGCCTTTGAAGAGTTTTTTAAAACATATTTTGAACAGAGTTTATCACTATTGTCAGTGGAATGGTTACTGCTGATATAAAATACACACACATATCCTTATTACTGATTTATTAAATATGTGATTTCAGGAATTATAATTTATTAACAGGAATTAGTTTTAGTTTATTGTTTTTATATTATTAATCTCAATATCTTCCTTAAAATTCTGAAATCTCTACTGCTCTGTAAAGCAAACACTTTTAGGTAACTTATTTGGTGGTTTTATAGTATCTATTCTAGTTAGCATGACTATATATTTATGTTGAAGATATGTTAAAGCTTTTGATAACAGTATCCGGTCTCACACCCTGCTGGGGGTATTATGAAATATACTATATATGGATCATATTTGATTTCTAAAATGCAGAAAATTCAACATTTCCAAACATATCTGGCCTCATGGTTTCAGATAAGTGATTGTCACACTATGAAATTTAAGCAAGAAGACAAGTCCTGCTTTTGATCTAGATTAGAAACATAGATAACAGTGCTTTTGGTAGGAATTATTTTCAGTTTTGTCCAAAATTCAGCAAGTAATTTATCTGGAAGGGAACAGTGAGGACTTGATGAAAAGCTAGTGTTAACATTGAAACAGTTTAATAATAGAGTTTGTTGTAAGCTACTCAGTTGAGTCAGGCGATTTGTCTGTACTACTTTATTTTTCTGATAGTGTGATTGGAGTTTACATAGACTAGGTATGTGGAACTAAGTTCAGTAAAGCCTTCTGACCTCTCCAGTTTAAAGTCATTTGTTTGCCACTCGGTGAGCTACTGTGTTATCTTTGCATTACTGCCTGTGACTGCATTTTCAGCAGTTATTATTTTCTCTTTTCTTAGGCAAGATATTATCTAACTGAACAATCTCGGTTCATGTGTGCAAACATATAGTTAGATGGCTGACTTTTTTTAATCATTAATTTTAGAATATCTCTAGATCATTTCCAACTGTGAACACTCATAACAAGTATTTAGGGACCTTAGATGAATTTTGTTTATAGTCTTTTATTTATTATGAGGTGAGGAAACTTTCTGAGAAGTCTTTTTGAAAATACAAATGTATTTTTTGTTTTTAAATTTCCAGAGAAGGTTCTTAGGGCATTTCTGGTAGGGCACTTTCCAAAGTCAATCAGGAACATTCTAGAAATGAAAAATGTCTAAGTCCAAATCCCCTCATATTATTGTTAAAAAAGAAAAAAACCCTGCAGACCACGCAATTAGAATGCTGCAGCCCTTAAAATATGAGGCTATATTTCTACTATAGCTAATTGATTTTACATCTGGCATGTTAAAAAAATTTATGAAACTTGAATAGTGTCTTTGTTTTTGCTTTAAAGGTTCAAGATGAATTCTCTATATCATCATCCTTGAGCAGAAATAATCTGCTTTGAGATTGTAATGTGATTTTAAAACTAAATCTAACAAAATATTTTTTACCCTTCTGACTTGGAATGATTTATTTTACATACATAGAGACTTTTGGAAATCTTTCATGAATAGAAAGATAGCAGTAATTTATTATTAATTGTGATAAGCAAAAAGACCAGTGGAAAGTATCCAAAAAAATGACATTTCAGTGTATTAAGAAGTATAAAAGAAAATAAGAATTCACATTTATACTTAATAAACTGACTCTTTGGGACAAGCAGAGAAGGAAGAAGAGGGGGAAGAAGCTAACATTTATTAAGTACCATGTACATAGTAAGTTATAATATTAATAACTAATATTTAATGAGCCCTTATAATGGGACAGGTGCTGCTCTAAACACTTAATATGCATGTACTATTTTAATCCTCACAACCACCTTATGAAGTCACTTGATCATTATCCTGACTTCACAGATGTAAAAAAGAGAAAAAAAAACCAAAACTGAGACAAGAAGAGGTTAAGTAATTGCTCAAAGTCACATGCAGAGATGTGGTAGAACTGGGATTCACACCCAGGCAGTCTGGCTCCAGAACGTACGCACTTAAACTTTATGATATATGGCCTCTTCCAGTATTGAATGCTCACTCTGCCAAAACAGTTTTAAAGGATTTACATCCATTATATCGTTTAAATTCAATAGAAAAGAGGAAAAGCATAGAATCACTGGACTATCTTACATCAATTTATTAGTTAGCTGTTTGTCTGTCAGGACTGCCACTCTGACTTTTACCACAGAGCAATTAGGAGACAAGTAAGATATTTGTAGAATGAGTAGTTTCTGGTACTCCATTCTTAGGACCTTTTCCTGAACATGTATCTTGGTTAGTTTTAGCAAAAACATATAAAATATTTCCAGATGCCTCTCCACTAAAAACTTCCTTGCTCTTTGCCATAGAAACCAGGCCATCTTGATTTAGGAAAATAATGTCTTTGACTCTGTCAAAGAAACATACTTAAGCCAGCTTTTTAATTTTTCTTGGCATACTTTTAAAATTTGTTTAAAGATGAAATTGCATGATTCACTAGGTACTGATTAGATTATGGTAAAAAATTCATTGCACAAAAAACTGGAACATCCTTGATTCATTCACATTTTTTCCTAAATCATTTAATTTGACTTTAATGCTCATAGGAACCATGTATCATTAAAAAAATATTTAAGTATTAAATGTTATGTGCACATAAGTTTTTATAACCTGTTGTACATACAAATGTTGACAGCATTTTTTTGTTTTCTGCCTTTGATATTTCATAGATATGAAAAATACGTCTTAGTTAAAGGAAGATAAATGATCTTTCCAATAAAATACTTATTCTGAATTGTTCATAATCCTCACTTTAATTTTGTAAAATTTCAAGCCAGTGTGATAATGACTATTATAGATCTAAGCCATGAGAAATGTGATATTATTTAGAAAGGACATCTGTTTCAAACTTAGAATGATTTGAGAAGTGTATTAATTGGATTCAATTAGGAAAACAGAAACCATTATAAGAAAGAAAACTCATGGCAATAGTGTAGACAAAATGATGGTAGTCTAAGTGAAGTTATTGCCAAGTTGACTGAAGGGAAGATAATAGATTAAAAAGATGTGAACGAGAAATATTTGTGAGGTTAAGGCATGGGTGATGAGAGAAAGGCAGTGGCTTCTGGTTTGGTAGCTGAGTAGGTGTTTCCATTCACCATTTTGGGACCCTAGGAGGAAAAACAGACTGGGAAAGGAGTGAGGAAGGAAACACAGTTTGGATGTGAGCCTGTTTCCTTTTGGTCATTTGTATGGAGAAGCACAACAGACAGTTAAAAATCTGGATATGGAGTCAAACCAGGAGAGAAGTAAGAGCTGAAACTGTGGATAAAAGTCATTGGTGTACTTATAAGTTAGGGTTTTGCAGAGAGAAACAGAGCTGATGTGAATTGTGTGTGCAAATGTGTGTGTGTGTGATTATTTGTGTGGTTTATTTTAAAGAATTGGCTCACACAATCATGGGGGCTGGCAAGTCTGAAATCTGTAGGACAGTCTGGCAATCTGGGAACTCAGGCAAGAGTTGATGCTGTAGTCTTGAGCCTGAATTTCTACTTTTCTGGGAAATTTCAATTTTTGATTTTAAGGCCTTTCAATTGATTGAATGAAGCCCACCCACAATTTTAGAGGGTGATCTCCTTTATTTAAAGTCAACTGATTGAAGACGTTAACCACATCTTCAAATTACCTTTGCAGCAAAACCTAGATTTGTGTTTGACTAAATAACTGAGTATTATATGCCAGCCAAGTTAACATATAAAACTTCCACATTTATGAGTTCACAGATGAGCTCATCAAGGAGAGAAAAGAATGAGTAAATATCAAGGTATTTGAAAACTTGGACTTTAGAACCAAAAGGGTCCTGAGCTCAAATCTGAGTTTTATTATTTTCTGAGTATGTCTTCTGTATATCTAGTTTCAGCACCTATAAAGTGATAATAATATTCTATATCTCTTGAGTTATTGTGAGGATGAAATGACATAAGGTATGTAAAGGAATTGTCAATTAACATTAGCTACAAATGGATTATTTTTAAGATGGGAAATTTACAAAGATATGCTGATAAGAAAAATTTAATGTCAAGAGAGAATTTGACAATAGAGAAATAAAAAAGGATTGAGTAAAAGTCAGTGGTGGGGGTTGGAGGGAAGAAAATGAAGCTTGCAACATACTTGAAAGCATTAACCCTGAATGAGAAGATAAGGAAGAAGTTGTGTATGTTCATACCTGTTGGCCTGAATTTTCTCAATGAAAAAGGGTAAACGTTTATTTGTTTAGAGACCTTTATGGCTTAAAAAGAGGTGATGTTTCTTTGAGGAATGGAAGAGGGAGCCTAAGAAGGATAGATAAAGAAAGTCATGTAAAATAATGCTTAAGGTCAGCTAAGATCTGCATGGTTGGATAATTACAAATGGCTTTAGGGCAGGGCACACTCTTTCTGTTCGCTGTCTGGCACACCATAAATAATTGGTGAACATTTCCTCAATTGTAATATTGTTTTCTCTACCTGCAAGTAGCTGGGTTGTAAAAATGAAAAGACAAATGGAGTGATGAATCCAATTTTGAGGCTTTGTCTGATGGACACAGTTGGAAAATATAAAGACAAGATATTGAGCAGTGATTTTTATCTTTAAAAGAATGTAGCATATGGCCAATAAAGGAAAAATACTACAGAGATGACAATGGACAAATAAAAGGGCATTCTGGGAGTAAGCGTGTTGGAGAACAGGAAGGATGGGAGGAAGTGGTTGGAGACTGGAGTTGGAACAGAAAATTTTAGAAGGAAATAAAGAAAAAAAAAATCAGTAGGTAATGCTATGGCAAAAGTGTGATTGAGGGGAAGGAGGTATGCTGGTGCCTAGAAAGTTACAAAACTTGGGCACAAGTCCAGCCAGGATGAAGGGCAATAGAGGTCAGGGGAGGAGCCCTTTCCAGTGACAGCAGGAAGAGCAATGAATTCTAGAAGTCTGGACTACAAGATGGCACTGAACCCTTCAGCATCAGGATGAAGGGCATTGGCACAACTTCATCTTATATTCCTGAGTGTTGTGGTTTTTCTTTAAAAATAATGCCAAAGCGGGTATATCAAAACAATGGATAAAAAAATCATGTAGCCTAAAGCCAAGTCTGGATAAAGACAGTGGGAGTACTGACAGATAAGAACAGCTGGAAGTTCCATCTCCTTCCAGAGTCCAGCTTGCTTACAAGCATTCCCCAAATTTACCAATTTAACTGTTTATGAAGCCAACCCCAAAGCTCTTCCCTTCTATATGGTGAGTCCTTTATATCAATAGTTCTCACACAATGGTAGGCCTTGAAATGAAGAGAAAGACTGGCCAACTTGTTTCCAGTCTGACATGAATGAGAGTAAGTGGAGAAAGTAAGAGAGAGGAGTAAACAGTGAAGCAAAACAGGTTTTCAGCAGAGAAGAGTAAAATGTGAGACACCACAGTGACAAGCTGGGAAGATACAGAACCTAATCTAGGGGAGGGGGATGATCCTCAGGACAAGTAAGAATCAGGGAGGGAATCGAAGAGAACAAGAGTGAGGGTGCTGAATTGTCAGTACTTATATCATCATTTCAATAATATTGTACAGCTGTGTAACTTCATACTAATTGCTATCAATGAGAAGACTGTGTGTCAAGATTAATGCTCTATACAGACAATGCAAAAAGTCTGCCTGATATTCCTTTGATTAACAGATACTTATTCTTATGTGGATGAATGCTAATGGAGATCATATATATCTATAAATATATCTCCATGATATTATTCTTTTCTTACCTTTAAATCATAATCAAATGTATAACTCTTAAATCCACTTAGAATATTACAGAATGAGTTTCCATTTGTTACGTAGTACCCTGGTGACCTGAAAGAGAATCAATATAGCCTGCAAAAGTACTTAACTTACAACCAGAAAGTAGCTAGAAGAATTTGCTAGCACTTGTTCTCAACAAATTATTTATTAGAAGAAACAAAAAGGAAAACAATATCATCTTCCAAGACATTACAACCATTGAAAATCAACATATATATCAACTTGCTCATCTTATTGGTAATAAATATCATAAGAAAAATTTGTTGCTCATAGAAAAAATGCATTTTCCTTGATTGATCACTTTTGCCATTTGTAATTATCTGTCTTTCAATAGTTTTATTTATTTATTTTGCATATGTGTAATTCACCTTATAAGAGCAATTACAAACTTGTTTAAAATCTAAGAGAATTCCTGGGGTTAAATTCACATAACTGTGGATGGAGGTAAGACTGGAAAAGATTTGAAACAAAAGGGCACAATGTCATGCTGAGTAAACATGGTCCATCCAATTTGATATTCTGCTGTGGCAGTAACACTCATAGCTGATTTGTAGATAGCCAGATAGGATACACGTGTTGACATCCAACAATTGAGACCACTAAGTCCTCCTACCTTCTGCCGATAGCTATCATTCCATCCATATACATTTTCCTCATTATTTCATAGACATGAAGAGCTACACATATTTATGATTTTAAGATAAAATATTATTTCATTTTATTTTCCAGCTGAGTATTTTCAGCCTATAAAAATATCTTCTCACTTAATTTTCCCCCAGGAAAGGGCTTGTAAGTCACTCTGCATCCTTTCCTGATGTTACGGATTGCAGTGATGTCCTATGTCCATCTCTACCTTCTCCGTACTCCAGAGCCCTGACATGGTCAGCGTATCCTTCTGTGTGCTTCTATTAAATGTTTTCCTTCTCTATGCTGCCCAGGAGTCAAAGAACCCTCACCTTTTCACTTCACACTCACTTTTCACTTATATCTCTGGGAACAGCCAATCCACATTGTTTCTTAGACAGTAACTGATTATTTGGTCTCCATCAAGTCAGAATGAAGTTTAGATTCTGTTCCTCTAAACATGAACCCTGATTTTTGTCGAGGTTGATCTTATGTTCTGCTATCTTATAATTTACAGAGCCTTCTCAGGAACAAATGCCATAAAGCAAATCTCCATTAGCTTGATTTTTCTCAGAATTCTAGAAGAGTGAGTTATGTTGAATAAAAGCCTGTAATAAAAACAATGTTACAGAATGAAATATTTCTGCTTCTTTTCTCCCATTTAGTGAGGGAAGGTAGCTTTGAAAGAATTAACCCACAATGATTCTTTATTTCTATAATTTCATCTTTTATCAAAATTGTTGATCAGTAGAAGAAAGATAAATATTAAAAAAGAATCACTCACATAATTACAAGACCTTTCTCCTTACTATTTCATTACAATATATCAAAGGAACACAGGGTATTATATAAGTCTGGACTCTGGAGTCAATGACCTAGCTCCAAATCCTGGCCTAACCACCATGTGTCCTTGGGGTTGGTGATGATATAATTAATTTCTCTATAACTCTAGTTCCCCAGAAGAAGACAAATAGATATGTCTAGGGATGTTGTGAAGCTAAAATGAAATGAAAAATAAAAAGTGTTAAAAACCCTGCTTGTGACACATTTATTATTCAGTAAGTATGGTTCTTAG
This sequence comes from Indri indri, assembly GCA_004363605.1. Lineage (NCBI taxonomy): Eukaryota > Metazoa > Chordata > Mammalia > Primates > Indriidae > Indri > Indri indri. Next base: position 62,891 of record RJWJ010004731.1, on the reverse strand, counting down.
TAGTTTGATAGAATAATACAGAGTAAATCTATACAAGAAATATATTTATGAATACTATGCATACAGCTTAATGACCTAGTTGAATACCTTATTTTCTTTATAAAGACAAAAATATTTGCAAATTTGAAATTCCAAGCGTATTTCAGAGTATTTTTATTGATAAGAGTATAATGAAATAAAAGTAATATAGCTTACCTTGAAATGGAATAAACAGTATATAGTGATGGTTATGAATTATGGATTCCCAGAATAAATTCTTTATTCATTAACATAGATTTTCTTAAAACAATGTAATACAAACTTATTGGTGATTTTGGATTATGCTTATTATAATATATAACAAGCAATTAAAATACTTCTATGTAGCTTTAAAAGTAATGACTTTTATTTACCTAATGCTAGGAGATGCATAAGAATAGTACTTAACCAGAGGGAGGAATTAAGATTTTAATCAATTAGTATGGAGAAATAGGGTCACTATTGAGTTAATATCAGCCTTAAGACATCTTAATAAAAATTGTCAGGCAAAAAAAGGATGTCATGGGATTTAAAATATATTATTAAAGATCAAGTTAGGCATTACATTTCTGTATTGTTCCCTTATATTAATAAATTAAGCTATTACTGTCTATAAAAAGTTAAGACACATTTTTAGTTGTATATTTAGAGTTCATACACTTTCCTTAGGAAACTGAAAACATAAGGGATATACACAATGCATACACATATATATTCAAAATATTAACCTCTTTTCCCAAGATACTGCAAGGACACCTACAGGTGACAAAGACAAGAGCAATAAGTCATTTAATTTGAAACGATTGTGACAATTTCCTAATATTTAGTTATTTTTCTTAAATCACAAAATTATATTTGTTATATCTAACAGTAAACATGGATGAAAATTTTTGGAGCCAGAACTGTGATGATACATAAGCACTACATTTTTTATTGTAACAGTGGAAGAAGATATCTGAAAGAATATTTAAAGTCTACAGATTTTCATTCCTATCTAGTAAACAGCATCTTATCTAGGTATATAGATTTTCCTCAGTGAGAAAGCAAGTACATTAGTATGCTCTTGCAAACCCATTAGAATTTATGTTGATAATCTTACCATAAAATCGGATTTTGGTAGGGAGGAAATTTGTAGCTAAATAGATGAATATTAGAGAACTATAAGCATGTGTAGGAAGGAGGATTGAAAATGGATCTTATTTTGTGATAAAGGGATAAACAAAAATGTGTAACATAGTTTTAAAGCAGAAAGCTTACATTACTGTAAGCAGCTTACAGATATCAGCACGTTATTACACAAAAAAGAGTACTTGTTAAAACACTACCATACAATAGATTCATACATCTCAGTTTCAATTAGCAGCCCCATTTATTACTCAGCAAGATGTGAAACTGCAAGGTGAGGTTAAAGTGTCACTGAGGGTGTCTTCATCACTTCAATATCATTGCCTTAAAAGGCGCTGACCAGAAGAAGCAGATGACCTCATTTCAAAATTATTACAGTACAGAGAACTCAGTTTCAACATTATAATTCATTTTCTCATGGAATATTTCAAGTTTATTATCAGTTTCCTGACACGTAATGGCTAATCGTTAAGGATAGCCACTTTAACATAATATGAATACGCATTTCTCCATAGGTGATACAACAGTTCCTGCATTAGCATTATTGACTAAGGTGCATTTAACTTCTTCACTAATACTTAATGGAAGGTTAATGTATAAGTCAGGAGATTAAATGGCTTTTACTTAAAACAAGTATATTGATTAAAATAACTTAGTGAGATTTTTAAGGCTGATGATATAAAAAGTCACACGTTTTAATATTTTATTTAATATTAAGAGCAAATTGTAGGGTGCAACAGATCAAGATTAGTGGAAGTTATAGCACTAATTACCTGTGGAACTAATTCTTGCTCACAGTTAACAAATGGATATTGCATATTGAAAGGCAACAAATCATCCTGGTTATTTCTGGTGTTCAAGGAGTCCCTCTGTTTAAGCATTTCTATTGTTTCTTACAATGTCCTTCAGGAATGCCTTCCTTGTATCTTACACCTGGCACCATTAAAAGATAAAATAACCTTCCAAAAACAGAGCTACTATTCAATGTCATTGAAATGTAGCTGTATTTCCTTTTTTTGCATCCTATTATTATTTAAATCTGTGTTAAACCTGATACATCAAATGCTTGCAGTGAATTAGCTGATGTTACTTTACCGTTTCCTTTCTTTACTCAAAACCCAGTATTCCGCCAAGTATAGTAGACTAACAAATTGGCCTTGCCATAGTATGACATATGATGCCCACGATTATTCACTTCTTTGATTCTGTTTCCGCCTAGAAATACTCAGCCTCCTCATCTATTCATCTGTTTTGTTTAGGTAGCACAAAGTTACACCTGCAGTCTTGCTCGGTTTTAACCTGAGCTTTGAAAAAGTGACCAGGACCCATGTGAACATTGTGCCAGTGTAACTGCAGAGTGAAGAACATATAGCAGGTTTATGGTATATTCCAGAACTGAAAGCAGGGTGGTAAATTAGGCAATAAAACTTTACAATGCTAAATATATGGTATAATATGAATGCAATCTATGGTAATAAAAATGCTGACACTTACATAGTACTTACCTTGAGCCAGGGAATGATTCTAAGTGCTTTGAGTGTCATCAGTCATTTACAACTCAACACAATCTCATGAGTAGGTAATTCTTATTATCTCTAATTTGCAGATAGGAAACTCAGGCACAACAATGTTAAGATACTGAGGCTTAGAACTATTCCATAAATTGCCAATGGCTATGAAGTTGACAAAGGTTTAGCTGGGAGTCTAACCTAGGCGGTGTGGTTCTGAAGACAGACTCAAACATATGCCAAACCAACTCTCAGGATTTTTAAAACAGAATGACTTCGGTTCAAATCCCAGGGCTACTGTTACTACCTATTACAAGTCTTGATATCTTTATCTGTTAAATAGATAATGGTCACATCTACATTACATGGCTGTTGTGAGAAGAAAGCAAAGTAATCCATATAACCAGGCTAGCATGCTACCTGTCACATACTAAGCTCTCAGTAAATTAAAACCGTTACCACTATAATTGCCATAATTATTTAAATTGCATGCATCATTTTATTCATTCGACAGACTTTTTATTTAGTTAATGCTAACTATATGTTTGTGCAAAGCTTTGGTAAATAAGAGTTCTTGGGCTCATAGTTTAGTAAGAGGCAACAGACATATAAACAATTAATTAGAGTTAGATAGATGAACACTGTGATAGATGCAGACAGGCACAGCAGAGAAAGTAAAACATGTGGTAGCGTCAAGGAAAACCTCACTGGTATGATACATGGCATATTCACATGGCTTACCATCCTATACATTTTCTCAGGTTGAATAATGGATAAGCCAGCTGGAGATGTTATACATTTATTCAGTCCATTGCCAGATTTGAAAAATCTTGAGATAAAGGAAAAAAACTAAAATGCAAGTTTATGCTATCACGGGATGAATTTGATAAATATATTTTACTAAAGATTACAGTGAGATCAATCTGCAACACTCTGCATTTAAAACATGAGAAATATATGAACAATAGCCTTTTTTTCATAATGTTGTGATGTAAATTATAATCTGCCTCATGAAGCATTTTCTTATCTTTAACTGAGCATTGCTATAGGTAAGTTATATGTGAATTTAAAAAATCATAAACGCAGGAATACCATATTATCAGAAAACTTTACAAGATGGAACTTTTAAGTTTTACACATACACAAAGTATGTCCAAAGTAATTAATGTTGAAATGTTATTAAATCTTCATCAAATTATTTTAACATTTTTCTTTTCTCCAAGTATGAGATGACGAGCAGTGATTTAATTCTTACTGTCTTCTAGTGAACAAGACCATGATTCTGCATTATACAAAGGTGATTGTTCCTGAGAGTATAGTCCCCTGAAGAAGACCTTTGTTTAATAAACCATGGTTTTAAATGAGCATTTTAGAAAAAAATTCACTTTCATTATTCAAAGTGAATTTCAATGCATCCATAAAGCATTCTGAACTGGAAAACATTTTAAAATAGTGATTCCAAATTTATTCTCTGCTTTTTCCCCATTTGGTCTACATTTGGAGTCATCATCAAGTATTAGAGAAGGAGATGAAGTAACACTTTTAGGAGTTCAGCCATTTCACTCACGTGCTGTCTTTTATTTGTTACACTTAGATCTGGTTTAGTGGGAGTAGGATTCTTGGCTCTACTGAGATTTTCAATATCTAATTCTAAGAGTAGCTGCTAAATGTCCTGAGTAACCAGCTCTTAAAACTCATATTGGCAAGATAAAAGCATATTTAAGTTGGAATATTTCTTCTTCATAATCTAAAAGCCAGACTGATTCTCATTTCCCTTGCCCATGTCTCATTCTCTCCCTCCTAAGTGTTTTCTAATTCACTTTCTTAATAGGTAGGGGCTAAATTGTGTCCCCCAAAATTTCATATTCTGAATTCCTAACCCTCAGTGCCTCAGAATGTGACTATATCTGAAGGCAGGTTCTTTACAGAGGTAATTATAGTAAAATAAGATCATTAAGGTATGCTCTAATCCAATAAGACTGGTGTACTTACAGGAAGAGGAAATTTGGACACAGACATGTACAGAGGGAGGACAATGTGAAGACACGAAGAAGATTGACAGAAGAAGCCAAGGAGAGAAGGCTAGAACAGGTCCTTTTCTGATCACCCTCAGAAGGAATTAACCCTGCTGACATCTTGATCTTGGATTTCTAGCCTCCAGAACTGTGAAAAAATAAATTTCTGTTGTGTAAACACTCCAATTTGTGGTATTTTGTTATGGTAACCCTAGCAAACTAACATGCCAACTGATGTTTTTGTGTTTTTGTTTATGAATACATATGTAGTGGGACTTCTCAGAGTTCATCTACCATATTGCATGCATTCAGAATTAGTATCACTTTAAAAGAACCTCTAATATAGTTTCTACATTATAGAAACAACCACAGCTCGAAATATGTATATGTATGTAGGTGTAGATGCATATATATTTTATTGGTATGATTGCCAGATAAAATACAAGATGCCCTGTTAAACATGAATAAATAGAAAATACATTTTTAGTGTATGTCCCAAATATTGATGAAATATGCTTGTAATTAAAAAATATTGTTTATCTAGAATTCAAATTTAACTGAGACTCCTGCATTTTTATTTACTAAATATGGCTATTATATTTATCAGTTATATTTTTTATGGTGAATTTGATGATTGTGATTTTACTTATTGATATTTACGACCAGTCCCAAATAAGGGTGTTTCTCTTTTTATCCATCGTTATCTTTCTGTAGTGAATGAGTCTCAAACCCAGTCACAGAAGTTATTTGTTATACCTTCCTCAAATTATTACCTTTATGTTTAAAGGCTTTGATTTGCTATATATAGTTTTTTTATTAGAAAACCTCCTCAGGTTATAAATCAGATATTTAAACAAATTAAACCATTCAGAAGATATCAATAATGTAGCTTCAGAATGGAAAAATATTTTTCCATTAGCTTTCACAAAATGTGAAAATAATGTTGAAACATAATGCCTGAGGTAAAATTTATCGAAAAATAAATGAGACTATATGAGCACTCTTGTACCATAGAAAGGGTATAATTTGTGTATTAGTGTGCAATCATAGACTATATGATATATTGCATTATTCAGGGATTGATCTAGAGATAATAAAAAGAAAAAAAGAGCAAAATTTAAAGGAAAGATGCTTTTTTTTATTCTATTAAAAGACTGTTAAACTATAAAGAAAATGATTAAAATTTTAAAAACTGACAACATTAGATGTTGATGCTTTGGACAGCATGGTCATTTCAACAATATTAATTCTTCCAATTCATGGGCATAGGATACTTTATATCTTTTGTGTCATTTACAATTTCTTTCATCAGTGTTTTGTAGGTTTCCTTGTAGAGATCTTTTAGCTCCTTGTTAAAATATATTCCCAGGTATTTTATTTTTTGTAGCTATTATAAATAGGATTGCTTTCTTGATTTCATTCTCAGCAAGATTGTTACTGGTGTATAGAAATGATACTGATTTTTGTACATTGATTTTTATATTCTGAAAGTTTTCAAATTTGTATTTATAAATCTAAGATTTTTTGGAGGAGTCTTTAGAATTTGTAGGTAAAAGATCATATCATCAGAAAACAGAGATAATTTGACTTTATCTTTTCCAATTTGGATACCTTTTATTTCTTTCTCTTGCCTGATTGATCTGCCTAGGGCTTCCATTATTATGTTGAATAGGAGTGGTAAAAGTGAGAATTCTTGTCTTGTTGCAATTCGTAGGGACGTTGCTTTTTACCATTTCTCAGTTTATTCAATTTTGGCTCTGGATTTATCTTATACGGACTTTGCTATTTTGAGGTATGTTATTTGCATGACTAGTTAGTTGAGGGTTTTTGTCATGAAACGATGCTGAATTTTATCAAATGCTTTTTCTGCATCCATTGAGATGATCATATAGTTTTAATTTTTAATTCTGTTTATGTGATTTGCTTACTGATTTATATATGCTGAATCATCCTTGCATCCCTGGAATAAAACCAAATTGATCATAGTATATTATCTTTTTCATGTACTATTGCATTTGGTTTACTAGCATTTTGATGAGGATTTTAGTCTCTAGTTTTCTTTGTTGTTGTGTCCATGTCTGACTTTAGTATCAGAGTGATACTGGCTTCACAGAATGGGTTAGAAAGAATTCCTTCCTATCAAAATACTAATGTTATTCTTCACAGAATTAGAAAAAAACAATCCTAAAATTCATATGAGACCGAAAAAGAGCCTGGATGGCCAAAGCATTTCTAAGCAAGAACAAAGTTGGAGGTATCACAATACTTGTCCTCAAATGATACTACACAAATCTATAGTAACGAAAACAATATGGTACTGGTACACTACAGTATAACACATAGTTCAATGGAACATAACAGAGAACACAGAAATAAAGACACATATCTACATCCAACTGATATTTGGCAAAGTCAACAAAAACATACACTGAGGAATGGATGCTCTTTTCAATAAATGGTGCTGGGAAAATTAGATTGCCATATGCACAAGAATGAAACTAGACCCTTATTTCACGCCATATCCAAAAATCAACTTAAGATGGATCAAAGATTTAAATGTAAGATCCAAAACAATAAAAATACTAAAAGAAAACCTAGGGAAAACGCTTCTGGACATTGGTCTAGGCAAAGAATTCATGACTAAGACCTCAAAAGCAAATGCAACAACAACAACAAAATAGACCAATGGCACTTAATTAAACTAAAAAGCCTCTGCACAGCAGAAGAAATAATCAACAGAGTAAACAGATAACCTGAAGAATGAGAGAAAATGCTTGCAAACAGTATATCCGACAGGGGACTAAGATCCAGAATTTGCAACAAACTCAAACAGCACAACAACAAAACAACCCCATTGAAGAGTGGGCAAAGGATATGAATATACATTTTTCAAAAGAAGGCATACAAATGACCAAAAAGTGTATGAAAAAATGCTGAACATCATTAAGTATCAGAGAAATGCAAATTAAAACCACAGTGAGATATTATTTTACGCCAGTCAGAATGGTTGTTATGAAAAAGTCAAAGAGATGTTGAAAAGGGTATATAGAAAAGGGAACACTTATACACTGCCAGTGGACACACAAATTACTATAACCTCTATAGAAAACAGTATAAAGATTTCTCCTCAAACTACCATTTGATCCAGCAATCTCTGCTGAGTATTTACCAGAAAGAAAAGAAATCATTATATCAAAAAGATATCTGCATTCATATGTTTATCAGAGAGCTTCACAATAGCAAAATTTCAAATCAACCTAAGTGCCCATCAACAGATGAATGGATAAAGAAAGTGTGGTATGTAAATATGTACACGATGGAATACTATTCAGCCATAAAAAGAATTATATAATGTCTTTTGCAGCAACATGGGTGGGGGGAGGCCATTATTTTAAGTGAAATAGCTCAGAAACAAAAAATCAAATACTGCATGTTCTCACTTATAAGTGGAAGCTAAATAATGTGTGCACATGGACATAGAGTGTAGAACAATAGACGGTGGAGATTCAGAAGGGTGGGAGCATGAGAGGAGGGTGAGAGATGATAAATTACCTAATGGATAAAATGTACATTATTTGAGTGATAGTTACACTAGAAGCCCAGACCTCACCACTATGCATTATATCCATGTAACAAAACTGTGCTTGTACTCCTTAAATTTATATAAGTAAAACATGTAAAATACTAAATGTTGGGAGGATGTGGGACACCTAAAACTTTCATATGTTCCCAGTAGAAGTGTTGATTCAAGCACTTTGGAAAGTGGCTTGTTTCTTACACAATAGAATATATAGATACCTTGTCACCCAACAATTCATTGATATTTAGTTTCTTTTTATTTTTAGAGACAGGGTCTTGCTCTTACTCAGGTTGGTCTCGAACTCTTGAGTTCAAACAATCCACCCGCCTCAGCCTCCCAAAGTGCTAGGATTACAGGCGTGAGCCATCATACCTGGCCTCAGCTGATAATTAATTTAAAAAAATTAAAAATTATGTCGACACATAGACTTGTTCACAAATGTTCATAGTCCATTCATAATATTCCAGTACTGGAAAAAAGTCCAGATTTCCAGAAGAATTTATCAGCAAACAGTGGTATGTTTATACAATGGAATACTACTCAGCAATAAAGAAGAATGAACTACTTATTCATTCAACACTATAGGTAAATTTCAAAAATAATGTGCTGAGTGAAACAACCCAGACACAAAACAGTGCAATTTTTTAATTCTATTTATATGAAATTCTATCATATATAAAACTAACCCATGGTAATTGATATCAGAAAGTGGCTACCTGGCATGGGTGGCAAGGGAAATTGGAGGCAACAAAGCAGGAGAAAACTTTCTGGAGTGATGGAAATCTGGGGTGATTGGAGCGATGGTTCCATGGGGTGCATATTTCCTGCAATTTATTAAACTACACTTAAAATCTGTGCATTTGCTGCATGCAAATTATATTTCAATATACAAGGAGTGTTGCTGGTAAAACAAATCAAAATAGAAAGATTTAAAGCATTTCTAGTTTTGACTTTATTTACCCACATATTCAAACAGCCGGATTTGGTTTAAAAAGACTTACATAAAATAGTTTAAAGAATCAAATTATAATACATGCAAATGGATCCTTTCTCTGCTGATCTTTTCACTGGTCAAATGGTTAAGGATCACAGGCTAGGCTGAAATGAATGCCTTCTAAGATGTGCTCTCCAAGTGTTTTAATGCATTATAAAACTTGCCATACCACTGTAAAAGGATCTCAAATCCACAGAATGCTCTTTTATGGAAAGTTTGCCTTCTGAATAAAAGGAATCTTTCTGGTTTTAGGTATTCTCATTTAGTCATTCTTTCTGTTATTTGTTATACCAGGTCAACATAATTCAATACTGTAAAAGTAAGTATTATAGATTGTATCTTTCTTTCCTGTGATATATATGAAGCGTAGTCATGGTCACTCTCAAGTAGTATTTAAACACAACATATTCATGAGTCTAGTCAGAGTTACACATAAAGAGGTTCAGGTAAAAGCTCTGGCCTCTAAGACTTCTTAGTCTTAGAAGTAGGTGTGAATAATAAATATTCAGACCCACTTATAAATGAAGGTGTGAATATATCACCAATTTCTGCTAACATCAAAATAACACAGATTAATAGGATTATTCTGAACTCTATTCCTGGGGATTTCTTGGCCATGCAGGATAGAAGTTGAAGCATTCCCTTGCTTGTTTTTTGGTTGCAAAAAAAAATCTCTAACTTTTATAAACTATTCAGATTTCCATATTTTTCTGATATTACAGCTAACATTTACTGAGCACTTATTCTGTGCCAGGTATAGTTCTAAGCAGTTACATGTACTTATTTATCTAATTATAACACCAAATCTTAATAAGGAGGTTTTACTATCTTCATTCTAAAGGTACAGAAAATGAAAGATAGAGAAAGAAAAGAATTTAGAGGAGTATTGAGTAAATCTTAAAATACGTGAATTGTCCAACTGCTCAGGCTGCTGCAACAAAATACCATAGGCTGTGTTGCTAAAAAAGCAGACATTTATTCTCACGGTTCTGTCAGAAATCAGAGTGTTATCATGGTCATGTTCTGGTGAGGGCCCCTTCCTGGCTTGTAGATTGCTGCCTTCTTCCTGTACCCTCACATGGTGGAGAAAGGGGCAGCCCTGTTCTCATATTCTTCATATAAGGACACTAATCCTCTTAAACTCATCTAAATTTAATTATCTCCTCTCTTAATTCCTGTGGCTGTAACAAAATATCTCGGATGGACAATTTATAAACAATAAAAGTTTATTTCTCACATTCAGAAGTCTGAGAATTCCAAGATCAAGGTGCTGACAGATTCAGTGTCTGGTAAGGGCTTGCTCTCTGCTTCCAAGACAGCACTTGTTGCTGCATCTTCCCGAAAGGACGAATGCTGTCTTCTCACATGGTGGAAGAAATGGAAGGGCCAGACAGCTCCCTGAAGTGGTTTTTTGTAAGTGCATTAATCCCATTCATGAGGTTAGGACCCTTGTGACTTAATCACATCCCAAAGGCCTACCCTTTTAATACCACTACAATGGGGATTTAGTTTCATGAATTTTGGAGGGACACAAACGTTCTAATCATAGTGCCTTCCAAATATTGTCACATGGGGGATAAGGGCTTCCATATACGAATATTGGGGAAACATAAAACATTTAGTTCATGACATGCATCTTGTGGAAAAGCACACATATCTTTGTATGTACATACATAAGAAAGAGAATTTTATGACAAAGTTATTTTGCTCTTAAAGACTACTAAATCCCTAAACGGTCAGTGTGAGAGTTCCTTTTACATCTGTAAACACCAGTCTAAACCCTAGTCTGAGTTTCTCGCCTCCACATACCTGCTGAGGTCAGTACAGCAGCCATGACGGAGTGAAAGGGGAAACTTTCATTTTTATCACTACCCCTCTAAAGGAGGCCTTATTTTCACCTCGAAGATTTAATATTTGTCCTACAAATTTCTGTATTTGGATATCACCTAGGTTAATATGGGTCTGGTAATTTTAAAACGACACTCTAAAAGTAGCTTTGCATAAAAAGATACGACCACGATACAGAGATATACCAGCAGGCCTGTAAGAATCTTAACTTTATTTTTTAGTGTAGTTGATTATCTGGGGTGAGGGGAGGTTTTCTATGGCTGGAATCTTCTGTAAAGGTATTTCCTATGCCGTATCCTGTCAGAGCAAATGTTTAAACAATCATTTAAAAACAATTTTGAAAAATGACATTTTATATATGTCTGAATATGAGGGTTGAATGAGGTTTATCTTTCTATAAAGTTACCTTAATTTGTATAAATGTGTGTACAGTATAAACCCCTCCAGATGTTCCTAATATTGCTTTTATTCTTGTGCTGCATTCAGGATTTTTAAAACTGCTGCCATACACTTACCTTTTCCTTTGATTTGAATCTTAATTACCAGTAGAAAATAATTGCCTGTAACACGTGACACTTTGAACTGTAGCTTCACGTTACTTTTATTCTGGCCAAACAAAAAAATGTCAGTGAAGTTACATTTGAAATATTTTATCTCAGAAACATCACTAAATTGCATGTGTGACAACTGGCATGTGATATTCACATTTTAGAAGTAATTATTAATATGTTATAAACATTTTATTTGAATAGTATATTTTAGTATTCATTCTAAATAAAAAAGAGTCTAAAGTCTCTAGCTCATTCTTATATAGTTTCTTAAGATATAGTTTCTCTCCTGGGAGTGATTCGGGTGCTCTCTGCAACGGAGGGACTATAATGAAGTGATTAAGATTTTGTTCTTCCAAGTCAGACTTTTGGAGCTCAAATCCTAGTTCACTCCTTTACTATATTGATAAATGATAAATGATTTACCATTGTTATGCTTCACTTTCTTCATCTGTAAAACAAGCATAAATTATTAATAGATGATCTCATAAGGATTGCTGTGTATTATCCAAATAATGGATAATACCCATTATTTGCTTAGAATACTACCTGGCACATAGTAAACCCACAGAAAGTGTTTATTCTAAAAATGACGTGAAATTAATTGAATAACCTGACCTTTGTAACGTATATCACTGTAAGGTTAATTTAAAGAAATGTCAATAGACGACCAACTGTATTTTAAAATTAAATACTGTGCTTTTCTTACAAGAAAGAACATTACATTAATAAGCTGGCAGGACTAAAACACTTAGAATGTTCCATTTTTAACCTTTAAATTCATTCTATATTCCATCAAATAGTGATCAAAACTTTTTCTTGAATCTCTATATCTGCTGTTATCTAAAGAATTAAATAGTTATTGATTTCCCCCTTCTTTCCCAGTTTCAACAAATTACCATCATTCAGAAACTGTCAACTCAAATTCCCCTAAAAGCCAGACAGTTAGAATAATTTTGTAGTATAGTCCATGCAAAAGAAATATTTGTATGTTTTTCACATTATAACTTCAAATTTTATTTACAAATGAAACCTATTCAAAAGCTGAATTGAGCTCTTATGGTAAATTGTGTGGCACCTTACTTCTGGGGTCGGCTTCAAGAACGTGTGACCTCTACCGACATATAGGATCCCACGTTTAGAAAAATGCCACATGTGGCAAGCCTTCTGCTGTCACCATCTGGGAACTCCTTACAAGTTTTTTGTTTTGTTTTTTTTTTTTTTTTGAGACAGAGTCTCACTCTGTTTCCCGGGCTAGAGTGCCGTGGCTTCAGCCTAGCTCACAGCAACCTCAAACTCCTGGGCTCAAGTGATCCTCCTGCCTCAGCCTCCCGAGTAGCTGGGACTACAGGCATGTGCCACCACGCCCGGCTAATTTTTTCTGTATATATATTTTTAGTTGTCCAGATAGTTTCTTTCTATTTTTAGTAGAGACGGGGGTCTCACTCTTGCTCAGGCTGGTCTCGAACTCCTGACCTTGAGTGATCCACCCGACTCGGCCTCCCGGAGTGCTAGGATTACAGGCGTGAGCCACCGCGCCTGGCCTCCTTACAAGTTTTGAACAAGAAGCCCACATTTTCATTTTTCTGTAGGCCTCGCAAATAATCTAGTTGGTCCTGCTTGTTCAAAGTCATCATCATCCTCCATCTGAATTACTGAAACATTGCCTCAGCTCGTACCCCAACCACTGGGGTTTTTGTTCTCAAACTGCATTTTCCTGGACACTCATGCTCTAATCTCCTCGACCTGGCGCAGGGCTCCCTTCAGAGCCTGGCTGTTCTCTGCAATATTTCTTGCAGTTTCTAATGGGAATGCTCTACTCTAATCAAACTGGTCTCAGCCTTATCCCCTATTTAGTGAATTCTAACTCCGTATTGCAGCTAATAATGCAGGTTACACCTGAAAATGTGATCTTTATTTCCACATATCTAGAACCAGCTTCAGTTGGTCAGCCCCAGTTCTTGCTTCTCCACAAATCTGCCTTGTTATTCTCATCCTGAAGCATTTATTCTACCTCTGATTTTCTACATTTATTCTCTACATAATACTAATTAGCACATGTGCTACAAAATATGAATATACATGAGAATCACGCAGACCCAATAAATCCAAATCTCAGAGGAAGTTCCCAAGGAACATGTATTTTAAACAAGCACATGTGTGATGATGCTATAGACGGCTCAGGATCTACGCTAGCAGATACAAATTCTACTAGTGTTTACTAGGTGCTTCATGAAGGTTGGCCTATCCTTCTACATTATAAGTTCTCAGAGCAGAAGTACTATATATGAGGACCCTATAATTCTCTGTAAAATATTAAACTCATAAATACTGATTTAATAATATTTTAATACATTGTATTAAAAGTATATTGGCAGGCAAAGAACCTCTTCTAAAATCTCAGTTCAGAACTCAACTATAACCTCTCTTAGAAATTGGACCTAAGACCTCGTGGCGCAACAGTAGCACGTCTGACTCCAGAAATTGGACCTAGGTGAAACACACTTTTCTGATTCATAAAAAAAGAGCTAATAAAAATGATCTTAAGTTTCAAAAAAATAACCGATGGTTCTTGGGAAATACTTCAATGATATAAATACAAATGAATTAGAATTACTTGGATTAAAGTCCCACTGAAAAATATATGTGCATTATAAAAAATGTGGTAAACTATCTTTCAGATTTTGTTAGTCCTAAAATGTCTGAAAAATAGTTCAAGATGCTTTGATAAAATTGAAGCACCACAGAATTGTCTAGTTTCTTGTTGTGGAATATCTATTTGCCAACATGTATCCCTAACATGTGGTCTTTATTCACAGTCACTATACTAAGTGCAATAAACCTAGGGGGTTTATTATACTTAGGGTCTAGGGGGCTCACTAATGAACTCATAAAGTCTGTATATTTCTTTACTTTTTTACTTTTAAAAACATGTTATTAGGGATTAAGTGTAGGATGAATACAATGACCAGAATTTTCAGAAATTGAGGACCTATAATGAAGTCCCTAAAGCTAGTACTCTTTGGAAGGATCTTATAACTGTATGTAATGTCTTTTTAGGAGAATTGAGTCAATGCAAAAAGATGTAAAGCATCAAGCAGAGTGTTAGGTTAAAGTTCTTGCTCCAGAACTGACAACAGGTGGCCCTGCCATAAGGTGTACATATGGCTGAGACACAGTGCTACTATGAATTCTGCTCACAGAAGCACATCTTGTAACCCAGGGGGAATAGTCTCTGACATTGTGACCAGACTTGTGAATCTTCTTATAGACAACAGATGCCATGGCTTATCACAAAATCTTAGTCTTAAAAAGATTTTTATTCTTATAATCCAGTCCCTTTTCCGCTAAAGAAATTTCTCTCATGGCATTCTGATCAGATTGAGCACTTCAAATTAACTAACACTAATATATATATTATTCTTGTATGTTGAACATGAATTGCACCCTTTTGCATAACATGAATCTTTTTAAGTCCTTTAGATACTTATTTGCATAGATAATTTAATATATTTTTCATACAATAGTATTTAATTGAATACCCATGTTCATTTATTTTAAAAGATGTGATTACATATATATATATGTGTCTGTGTATATACATATATGTATACAGAATCTAGATGGAAACAAAATTTTACATTTTCAACACTTGTTTTTTATTTTTATTTCTTTTTGGTAAATGAACAATAAGTATTGATCAGTAGTTTTTAATACATTTTTCTTTTTAATTATTATGAATACGTAATAAATGGGGTACACGTGATTTTTTTTTTTTTTTTTTTTGGAGACAGAGTCTGGCTCTGTTGCCCAGGCTAGAGTGTGTCAGCCTAGCTCACAGCAACCTCAAACTCCTGGGCTCCAGCAATCCTCCTGTCTCAGCCTCCCGAGAAGCTGGGACTACAGGCATGTGCCACCATGCCCAGCTAATTTTTTCTAAATATATATATATATTTTTTTAGTTGTCCAGATCATTTCTTTCTATTTTTTTAGTAGAGACGGGGTCTTGCTCTTGTTCAGGCTGGCCTCGAACTCCTGACCTTGAGCGATCCAACCGCCTCGGCCTCCTAGAGTGCCAGGATTACAGGCGTGAGCCACCGCTCCTGGCCACATGTGATGTTTTGATACAGGCATACAATGTGTAATGGTCAAGTCAGGATAATTGGGGAATCTATTACCTCAAGCATTTATCATTTCTTTGTGTTAAGAACATTCCAATTCCACTCTTTTAATTTTTTTTAAATATACAATAAATTGTCATTAACTATAGTCACTCTATTGTGCTACCACTATTAGATCTTATTCATCCTATCTAACTGTATTTTTATAACAATTAATCATCCCCTTTTTAACCACCCCCTTCCCCACTACCCTTCTCAGCCTCCGGTAACCATCATTCTACTCTCTAGCTCCATGAGTTCAATTTTTTTTTTTTTTTTAACTTTCACATGGGAGAACATGTGCCATTTGTTTTTATGTGCCTGGCTTAGGTCACAACAAAACGTCCTTCAGTTCCACCCATGTTGTTGCAAATGACAGGATTTTGTTCTTTTCTATGGCTGAATAATATTCCTCTGTGTGTGTGTGTGTGTGTGTGTGTGTGTGTGTGTGTGTGTGTGTGTGTTTATCTGACTGAGAATGGCTACACTTGCTCACTTTTTGTTTCCATTAGTATGGAACATTTTTTCTATCCCAGTACCTTGAATCTGTGTGAGTCCTTGAGAGCTGGATGGGTTTCTTGGAGACCGCATATACTTGGCTTTTGTTTTTCTATTCATTCAGCAAGTCTATCTCTTCTAAGTGGGGCATTAAGACTGTTCACTTTCAGTGTTAGCATAAATAGGTGGGATACTGTTCTGTTTATCATGTTGAATGATACCTTGTTTTTTTTCTCCTCTTGTGCCATTGAATGCTGTGAGCTTTAACTTTTGGGTGTTTTTACACTGTGGGTATCTATTGTATTCTTCCACGTATAATGCACTTGGAGCATTTCCTGTAGTGCAGGTCTAGTAGTGTCAAATTCCCTTAGTGTTTGTCTGGAAAAGTCTTTATTTCTCTATCATTTGTGAAACGTAGTTTTGAAGGATACAAAATTCTTGGCTGGCATTTGTTCTGTTTTAGAAGACTAAAAATGGGGTCCCAGTCCCTTTGGGATTTTACAGTCTCCACTGAGTAGTCTGCTGTTAGCCTGATGCATTTTCCTTTATAGATTAGTTGTTGCTTTTGTCTTGCAGCTCACAGAATTTTCTCCTTCATTTTGACTTTAACCAGGTTCGTTACTATATGTCTTGGAGATGTCCTATTTGCTATGAAATCTTGCTGATTTTCAATGACCATCTTGTTTCTGGATATCTGAATCTCTGGCAATGCCAGGGAAGTTTTCCTCAATAATTCCATCAAATAAGTTTTCTAAGCTTTTTGCATTTTCTTCTTCTCCTTCAATGATACCTATAATTCATATTTTGGCTTGCTTCACATAGCCCCACATTTGTCTGAGTCATTGTTCATTATTCTTTCTTTTGCATTTGATTGACTGAGTTAGTTTGAAAACCTTGTCTTCAAGCTCTGAGATTCTTTCTTCTGCTTGGTCTAGCCTACTGTTGAAGCTTTCTGCTGTATTTTGAAATTCTCTATATGATTCTTTCATTTCTTTAAGTTCTATTATGTCCTTTCTTATGTTGTCTATTTCTTTAGTGACTTTTTTATTTTTATCATTCATGTCCTCAAATATTTTTTTGGCTCATTTGAGTTGGTTTTCAACTTTCTCTTCAATCCCATTCATCTTATTTGCCACCCATATTCTCAATTCCATCTCTGACATTTTGACAATATCCTTTAGTTTATTGTCCATTGACGGAGACCTATTGTGATCCTTTGAGGATGTCAAAATGGCCTGTTCTGTTTTTTCATGTTGCCAGGGCTCTTACTCTGGTTCTTTCTCATCTGAAACATCTTCTCTCAGCTCAAGACAGATAAACTTGTGGTGCACCTGTTTTCCTCTGCTGGGAACTCTCCTACTTAGTGCAAAGAAGGAGAGATCACTGGCTGGCACACTTGTGTCCTTTTCTGGAGGATTCACCTGGCACAAGATGGGCAGATGCATTGTGAGCTTTTAACACTGCTGTTCTCCTGCATCTCTGGTCTCATGGTTCCCCTGTGGTTGCCATTGGTGGTCCCATGTTGCAGAGTAAGTGAATGCCCCACCTAGTTCTGCCAGCAGCAATGAGTGTTGGCCCAGGCTGACTTTAGCGTTGCCCCCTCATACTCAAGGGCAGCAGCATTTTTAGACCCATGGGGACTCGAGTGCTGCCCTGCCCAAGGCCACAAGCTGAGATGATTATCGGCTGAGCCAGCCTCACAGATCTGCAGGCAGTAGTGTTATTGGCTCGCACTGGCTTTTGCACAGCCCTGGCCACATCGGTGTGTGATGGCAATTGACTGCCTGTGCTTCCTTGAGAGCCTACCTGCTCAGATCCATGGGAAGCAGCAATTGTTAGACCTCACTGGATTGAGAACTGCCTCACTCAGATCCATGGTTTGCAGTGCTGGCTTGAGCGCAGCCCTGCCCACACCGTCAGGTGATGGTGACTGATGGCCTGCACTGGCTTGAGGATTGCTCTGCTCAGATCCGTGGGCAGCTGCATTTGCTGGCCCATGCAGTTCCAGTACAGCACTGCCCATGCCCACAGGTGGTGGTGATTGTCAAGCCATGCCATCCTGAGAGTTGCCTCATTCAGATATGTGGGTTTCTTTATCCTTTCATCTGTTAGTGGACACTTAGTTTGATTCCCTGCCTTGGCTATTATAAATAACGCTGCAATAAACATGGGAGTGAACGTATCTGTTCAATATACTGATTTCCCTTCTTTTGAATGTATACCCAGCAGTGGGATTGCTGGATCATATCATAGTTCTGTATTTAGTTTTATGAGGAAGCTCCTCATACTCTTCCCCGTAGTGGCTGTAATCTTTCCCCTGTTGTATATCTTTGTCACTCATGTATGTGGAATCATCTTACCTTCACTTCAAGGCCGTTCATTCATAAGTGCTGTTTTAATCTGTTTCTTGTTGTAATTATTTATTATCTCAGTTTGGACAATAAATTACATAGTCACTTAAATTCAAAAAAGCATGATTTCATTTATTTGACCACTATAGTCATCTATATTCTATATCTACTTTCTATATCCTAATTAGAAATAAATACCGAAGTAATAATTATTGACAAAATTTACCTTTATTTTACTGTTTTACTGCAGCTATCTTAGACACTTCAAACTAATTATCCTTCAGGTGAGTGAATGTATGTTACTATAGAAAAGATGACAATGCAGTTTTTAAAAATATTATAATCAAACTTTATTGTGCTAATTATATCACATTTTAAACCTATCTTAATAAAGGATAGGGAATCATTTTTTTTTTTTTAAGAAAAATCTTAAGTAAAAAACCCTAATAAAAATGTAAGAATAGCTGACAACCAGGGAGTTAAATTCTCCTTCGCATAGTTGTCAAATATGCTTGCCATTCCTGGTACTACATTGAGATCATATGACAATGCCTAACTGTTTCAAAACACTGGGGTTTATATTCAAGAGTGTTCTTCTGCAGTTCTCTCTCAAAACTAGTTAAATCTCCAGAAGAATTTTGGAGTCTCCAATTCTCTGTCACTAACTGTTTAGACATCCACTTGCCTGAAGGCAAAGTACTAGAAAGCATGATCTCTTGAAGGTCTTTCTGGCGTTGTGTTACAATCTCATATACTCAAGGAGGAAACAGTAAATGATAAACTTGTTCTCTGGTATCTTTCTGTTTCACTCACTAACCTGTGCAGACTGTTGTTTATAAATTTCATGTACTGGCTTCATCCTCTCCTTTCAGGATTCTCTCTTCCCTTCCTTTTGGAGCTTCGTAATCAACTGCTTTTTTCTTCATTGTCCATTCTTTTTGTGGTGTTTCCCAACTCTTGATATTGTAAAGAAAGGAATGAATAAAAAGAATGAACCTCTTTAAAAGCTGAGAAAGATCCTAAGTGTTCTCATATCAAAACCTCAGCCATTAAATAATGTGATCACCTAAAGTAAAAGAACCTGCTTTTTCCACATTAAGAGAGAATAGTATGTTAATGTTGAAGTTTTTCAGTTTTTATTTTATTTATTCACTTTATTCCAAAAAGAATCAGTTATATCATAGGTCAGCAAACTACAGCCCTTGGGCCAAATTCAGCCTACCCCTATTTTGTAAATAAAGTTTGATTGAAACACAGCCATGCCTCTTCATTTTCTATTGTCTACAGCTTCTTTCTGAGTTGAGATACAGTAGTCGGTTAGAGATCACATGGCCCACAAAGCTGAAAATATTAATACTTACTATCTGGCCTGTTACAGAAAGTTTGCCAACTCCTGAATTATATTACACCTCGTTTTAAGAAGATTTTATTGTGCCTTGAGCAAGGTGATAGTTTAATGTGTTTACAAAATTTAGGGTATCATTTTCTTAAAACTTTTTCATAATTTAAGGTAATAACATTTCTTTCTCATTTTCATAATCAATACTACTTAATAAAGCATCTTATTACATTTATATAGAGACTTTTTTCTGAAGCCACTCACTTTATTTTTAAATTAGTTCATGTAGTTAAACTTATTATAGCTAAGTATTTTTTTTACCAGTATGCTTTCTTCAGTTTTCCCCTTTTTTTGATATTACTTAATTTTTTTTTCTGGATCACCAATATGTAGTGTGGGTCAGTGATGTTTGAAATTATTATTTAGAATGTGACATTTGCATTAGTTTTTCATTATTAAATGAATTAGAGACTAAGATGGTTTTTTAATTTGTAGAAATTTATTCTATTTATAGAAAAATTATTATTTATTTTCACCCTGGGCTACTACAACCCATTCTAGATGTGTACCCTAAATGCAAACTCTTAATGGATTACTTTTGATATTAATATTAAAATTAATTTGATTTTTTTGTATCCCATAACAATACATTCATATGTGTTTGAGAAAGGAAAATGACAACATATTCCTTTAAATGCAAAAATAATTCAGTATGCTGGAAATCAATTGTTAAGTAAATCACCCACTAGACAGACTTTTGTAAAGGTCAATAGATCCTTTTGAAAAAGTAAATTTGCTTATTACCTTAAATGGTTTTCTAATATAGAAATCCAGTGCATATGCAATTTATTCATTTGTATTTCATTTTTATTTCTATATGGTAATAATTTCTTTAGGAGCCACCAATAAATATATTACTTCTAGTAACATGAGACTTCCAGTTCTGATAATCATCAATGTTAAATTAAGAGATAGTTAGCAGTCACTGTAATTAAGTAATATGCATAACTTCTGGTCTGTTGTATTATTCTAAAAGTCATATGTATTAATTAATCCTGTTCAAAAACATGATGCACTGTAGCAAGTATCTCTTCTTGTTAATTTGTTGTATATGAGCTAATAAAATAATAGTCATTTAATAAAAACATTGGGCATATGTTATGAGACAAAAAATATTTGATATTTTCTTTATGTTTATGCTGTACATACTTTTATTACTGTTGGTGCTAAAATCTTCTCTGCAAATTAGACACCATTATTTTACATTTGAAGAAAATGTCTTAAGGAAGATGTACATATCTAAGGTCATAGAACCTAGAAAGTATAAGAGCCAACATTCAAATCCAGTTTTATGGCTCAAGGATTTGTTAATTAATACAATTATAGACTCATGAAATGACAAAAGTGGAGAACACTCCTTAGAAAGAACCTAGCTCAGTTCCTTTATTTTACAATAAGGAATGTGAAGTCCCATTTGTTTGTATTGAAGTTTTAAACAAACAAACAAACAAACAAACTTATCTTTGGTTAGGAAATTCAGCCAAACTAGAAGGCAGCCCTCTTGCCTCCTGATGCAGAAATGTTTTCACTATACAGGAAACATCTTGTCTGTCACAAATGCCCTCTTCTTTATGATCCAAGTACCCAAATAAAAATCTGAAAGGTGATTTGGCCCTTTTTTTCTATTTGCTGATGCCCCTAATATATACTTACTGGAAAAGTAATTTGTTTTGCCATGTCCTTATTAAATCTCACATTCCTATGACTCATAGAGTGAGAACATTGTTTATTTTGAAAATCTTAAGCTAAGGAAAAATAATTATGATCCTCAAATTTCTTCTGCAAGTCAGTAAGAGAGTCAAGAAGATATTTCTGATATTTTCATTTTGAACTCTATAACCACACTAAAGATAAATGCATTGTCTAGACAAAGGGCAACCTTTTGAAAACAGTTAAAAATTCTGAAATTTTCATTCCAAGACTAAGAATATGTATTGCTTATATTTTACTTTTATTCATTTTCAGATTGTTGAGGTCTCATAATGATTTAGAAACCCCAAAAATATTTAAGATCTTTTATTTTGCATCCTCTTCAATAAGCATTGATATTAATGTTGGATAAGTTGCTTAGGCTTTTGAAAAGTTTTTTTAAAACATTATTTAATAAAATAAATTAAGAACTAATAAACAGCACAAGATTCCACACCAAGTTAAGGTTTCCTTTAAATTTTTTACTTTAAATAAACCCATAATCACAAGTCATTATGAACATGGAAATAATATGATGAGCAACTCTCACATCAGAATACTTCTTGCTAATGAGTCCTTTAAAAACAATGTTGTTTGTGTACTAATGATGTATTACATAGTGTGATACAGAAACAACATGAATTTACTAGCTACATATAAACACACACACACACACACACACACACACACACACGCACACATATATATGAACCTGAGATGCAAAGAATTGAGATAACCCTTCTTCATAGTTTCCATTTTATTTTTACCATTGTTCTAGGTCCTTCTGTTTTACTTATTTATTTTATTCCTTTACCACAACCTCCAGTCACATACTCCTTGCATTCACAAACAACTAATCTAATTTATTTAGTGTATTGTCCTTGAAAACAAAATTTGTTTTAAATATGTAGTATTGTTTTATTTACATATGTGGGTTTCTAAACCATTCAGAAATAGTTGTGTAAAAGCTTTTGTCCTATTTCTTAGCATTTTATGATATATTAATAAAATATGGCTACAATTATCATTTTATAAAGATATAAAATACATCATACACAAAAAATAATATATATGATTTACTATATTCTTGGATAGGAATTTTAAGAAATACAGATGTTAATTCTTCAAATTTTAGATGAAAATGATAGAGTACGCATATACTAAAATTGCTCGCTTCTAATTGTAACAAAAGAAATAATGAAAGAACCATTGAAATTATTAAAAAGTATCTAGCCTTTTTCCAAAAATAAAGGAAAGTCTTTGCAAACTCTAAATAGTGAGAGAATTCAAATAGGAAAGTAGTAAGCCAGACCACCCTGGTTGGAGCAAGGTTTCAACCTGAGAAGGAGCAGAAGGTTAAAAAGTGCCTCGGGCAGGAATGGGATGAAAGCTGGCCTTCCAGGGTGACTATCTTGTGTTTTTCAGGGAATTTGATAAAGATAGTGATTAACACCGGAATCTAGTTATAGAAATAACATTGTATATTTTCAAATGGAACCAGGACAAATAATTTAAAATTATAGGAGAATAAAAAATGAAAAAAATAATAAAGCAGAAAGCACGGCATGATTTTATTTAAAAAAAGAAAGCCCAGAAAAAAGCATGGTTAAAATAAAATACAAAAGAATATGGCAGAAATAAACAAAATTTTAATAATCACTATAAATATAAATGGTTTAAAATTAACTATAGAAAATAAGGAATATCAGATTAAATTTTTATAAAGTCAAATTCAAACATGGACATTTATTGGTAAAACAAGCAGGGTTTGTCAACTGAAGAATAACTAGGTTCATAACTTTCGGAAGGAGAGCTTTATTCCTCATAGGGAGTTGCAGCCCACAGGCAGCCATCTTGCAGGCTGGGAAGGATAGCTTCTGGCAGAAGCCAAAAGCAAGCAGTTCCGGGGAACGATAAAAGGAACAGGAGTTTATGCTGACCTATAGGAGGAGTTATGCACATTTATGAAAGGGGAAACGTGCAGGTACAATTAAGCGTCATACCCCTTCGTGGATTGCATGCTCAAAACATGGTACTTCATGGGTTGTATGTTCAAAACATGGCAGCATTAGCGTGATCTAGGATGGAGTTTTAAGCCCTTTGCTGTCAAAAAGTGAAGTAGAGGACACAAAGGCTTTCTGCGTGCAACCTCCATGTCTGGTCAAAACCACTCCATAGTCTGTGATCTCTTATCTGGAAGGAATGCTGGTCAGTTGTGCCGAAACTGAAAAAGGGAATGGTAGTCAGTTACAGATTTGTTCAACTCAGCAGTGGAGCAAGTCTTTCCAAAGGGCTGGTTTCTGTCTTACCCTTAGGGAGGAAAGCCTGATGACAGTTAACAAGGAGGGGTTACAAGAAGGTGTGTCTGTCTAGTCATGGCTGGGAACTCAGTTTTAATGTTTCTCTGGGGTCTCCTTGGCCAAGAGGGGGTCCATTTAGTCATTTGGGAGGAAGGGGGTTAGGGTTTTATTTTTATTTCTTCGGATTTGAGAGGGCACAGAAAGAAGTCAGTCCAGTCAAAATACAGGGAGGTAGCAATGGCCCCTCAAGATGTCAATGGTTCAAGTTTCTAGGACCCGGAATCTTGCCCAGGAGTTTGCTCAGTTGACAATTACATCAGACCGTTAGGAAATCTAGGTTCAGCTCTATATTCATAAGGCTAGAGTTGTTCTACATATGGGCTACATTTGATTTATTTACAGGAGGATCACCTTATTTGGAGCACGTGGCACCTTATATATATTCCGTTCTGTCTCATAGCATCCTCCTAGATGTTTTTCTCATTTTATGGCAGTTCTTCCTTCAAAGGGGTTTTAAAAGAGGACTTTTTTGGAATAAACCTGTAACCTGTAAGCTTTTCCTGCGTTCACATTGTTGAACTCTCACATTTAAAGATAACTTGGCTACATATAAAATTATAGCTCCAAAGATCTTTTCTTCAGAAACTGTACGATTAATCCACAGTCTTCTTGATTCTAGTGCCTCTGTTGAGAAGATTGCCATCAACCTAATTATGTTTCCTTTGTGGATAATCTTCTCCTTTTTACTAGAAACTTTTAGAATTTCTCTTGGTCTTTTTTGTGCTTATACCACACTCTAATCTCTCTAGATGTGGGCTTTTCCATCTAGTCTGCTTAAGACTACATCATGTCAGTATTAGGCATTCATCTTTTTTTCTTCAATTCTTTGAAATTCTTTGTCATTATTGCTTCAAATATTCCATCCAATACTTTTTTTCCTATTTTTCTGGGTCTAGAACTATTGCTACTTCTACTCTTAGCCTAGATACTTGCTTGTATTCTATATCTTGCCCTTCTCAACTGCTTTCTAAAATTGATATTCTAGTTCCAAAATTCATTGTTTGGTTCTATAATATCTTGTTTCCATTTAGCTCATGTGTTGTGTTTCTCATATCAATGATTGTAATTTTTATTATCAGTATATCTTCTTAATGAATATTCTTTCTTCAATTATCAATAGCTCCATGGATAGTTTTTTGTTTTTGTTCTTGCTCTTTGAAAAATTCTTGATTTACCTACTCTGTTATTTCTCATTTATCCAGTATATTGTATATTTTGATGTTTCTCTTTTCTTTTAGTTGTGCTTCTCTATGTCTGGCTATTTTGTCATGAAAATTTTCCCCCTAAGTCTATAAGCCATCTTACCTAGTATTATAAAGGGTATCAGGGCCAAGACGTAGCCCTATCTTGTGAAGTTTTGATAAGTTTGCAGGTGCAGCAGGTCTCAGAAAACTTTCCAGAACCTCATAGACTGGATTTGACAACCTCTACTTGTTCTCTCCTAAGTGACTCTCCCTGAGGGAACTTCTATAACTATGCCTGGTACTGCTCTTTGCTGAAAAAGTTTTCTCAATTGATTATGGTTTCCAAGCTGTAGATTTAGAAGTAGAGTAAAAGAAGAAAGAAAAATTAGTAGCAGCTGCTCTTCACACGTCTGTAATTTCTATTGTGCTGGCTCTGCTACTTTCCTACTTCGAAGAAATAAGGTAGCAGGGAGTGATCCACACAGGAAATATGGCAGAGAAACAAGCACCCAGAAGCTCCCAATAGTTGCACTGGGCTTGGTTCTGTCTCAGTATGTCACTACCCTTCTGTTGGGCCTTAAAAGCCACTCTTCCTTGTCCACTTTCTCAAGTATTTTCCACAATTCTGCTTTGATCAATATTCTTTTTTCCTACTTCTGTGATATTTCTAAGTTGGACTGGGAATTTAACTAAGCATCTTGTGACATAATCTCCTTATTAATACCTGAAAGTTTCAGTCAGGTTGCATGCATAGCTACATACACACACACACACACACACACTTCAGGTGTGGGTATTGTAACGATATAGTGAAATTAAAAAAAAAAAAAAAACAGAAGCAGTTTAAATGTCCAACCATGTGGGATGTGGTTAAATAAATTAGATTATATTCATGTAATGGAATAAGATAAATAGATATTCAAGTATTAGTATGGATAACTCTGAAGAAGTATTATTAAATGAAAAAAAATCAAAGTATAGACCTCTAATAAATGTGGAAGATAAAAGATACATATATATACTGATAAAGATAGTTTTTATTTAATGTATATCCAGAAAAATCAATTGTGCTGACCTTTTGAAGAAGAGGTCTCTGTAGGGGAGTATTTACATATGATAGTATAATTTTAAAATTTAAATACACAGGTGTATGATTTTTAAAATTTACTTTGCAAATATCATATAAAAGACATGTTTTAGAGAACATCATGTGTATTCTCACACATGTGAACAGACACCTACTTATTTAGGATTTTATATTCTGGTAGAAGACAACGCATAAGATTATATTAAAACTTTTATGCTAAAAGATAAAAATCATAGAAAGAAATGTTAAATAGAAGGACAGTTTAAAAATACTATTCAAATGGTTATATTGCAACAATGTCCATTTATTTTATTAGAATGTATTAAGGTTTAGTGGAAACTAATACTTTGCTTCATTTAATTATATGTTGAAATTCCATACTAATAATTTATTCATCTTATGTAAAATCTGTGTAGAGAAGCAATCGGCATGCTAACATAAATGAGCTCGTGAAAGGTATCAAGTGATATTATTGAACAGAGCAAAAAAAAAAAAAAAACAGATTTGTTGAGATTAGATAAACCAAGGCATCATTTGTCAGCCCATCTATTTAGAAAAGGTAGACAGAAGAGAAGACAAAAGTCAATATTCAAATTATCTGCATGATCTGTTCTTTTTTGACTACAAATTGTCAATGTGAGAAGGATAAGAGAAGAGACAGTAAAATCAAAATGTCATTTTCTTTAGTCGATCAAAATCCCTGTTTTTAATGGTATGGGGGCTATATTGAGCTCTAACAATGGAGCCACACTTAACCTCTTTTGGCTTGTCAGTCTCCATTTTGAAGTATTGTTTTTAATGACATATCTAGAGAGTTTATTGTTAAAGAACATGAATATATTTAGGTGTTTCATCTATCAAACACTTACTTTGCTATTTCATGATCTGACTATATTCTGTAAGTTTGGTGGACCTTGACAAATCGTGTCAGTTAATACTAAGGCTATGTCTCCATGGATAGCAGTACATTTCCGAAAAATGTTCTGATTCTAATCTGCAGTCAAATCAATTAGTGCTAGCGTGCTATATGCTGATTAATTCAGAACCTGTAATTCAGAGTTTCACACTAATTTCACTGGTAAATTTGATGGAAAGCAATAGTTATGGAAAGATTTTCAGAAATGTTTGCAAACATAAGAGGACAATAAAATTAAGTTAAAATTAAAATAACTCTCTAAAGCCAACTCATTTTATCAAAGTATTAGAAGGTGGAAGTATAGGGATAGATGTTTTTCCTGAGTATATTCCTGTTCCTCCTTTCTCCCATTCCCATTTTTAAGAGTCTAAAATTACTCTAGTAACTGCATTAAATGATTTATTTTATTTTAGAAGCTTGAGATTGAAGTTTGAGTTCTGAAGAATGAACCCACCACAGAGCAAAGCAGATTTCAGAGACGTGAAAATTTGGCCACTGAGAGACGCATGAGGTGGGGATAGGGGAGTAGTACGAATGAGAGAGTGAGAAAGAGAGAAAGAGAGAGAGAAATACTGACTCTGAGATTCCCAGCAAAACATTTAAACAATTAGTGCAGCCTTGTCTGAACCCAGAAAAATTCCTGGACTTTTAAATCCTTGAGCCATTAACACTTATTACCCACATATAATTACCTGAATTTCTACATTTATTTTTATTTTTTTATTTTTAAATTGATGAATATTAATTGTGCATATTTATGGGATACATGTGATATTTTGATGCATGTACACAATGTGTAATGATCAAATCAGGGTAACTGGGATGTTCATCACATCAAACATTCATTGTTTCTTTGTGCCGGGGACATTCAAAATCCTCTCTTCTAGCTATTTTGAAATATGCAATAAATTATTGTTAACTATAGTTGCCCTGCTGTGTTACATAGAACACTAGAACTTACTCCTCTTCTCTAACTATAATTTTATACCCATTAAGCAACCTCTCCTTGTTCCCCCTCCCCACCCTTTCCAGCCTCTAGGAACCACTATTCTACTCTCTACTTCTATAGGATCAACTTTTTCTTTTGGCTCCCACAGGTGAATGAGAACATGCTATTGAATTCTACTCCAAACTCGTGGGTAACTGTGAGTTGCACATCAACTGTGCTGAGCCGTTGAGGAGCTGGTAACCTGCCACTATACCATGAGATTCCTGATCAACTTTATTTCCCTTGGAGAGTGAAAGGACAGTAGTGTTCACAGCTTACGTGTAGTTAGAATGGATTCTCCCTGCAAAGTTACCGAAGCGCTGACTGTCATGGTGTTCAGTGAAACAGCTCTTTCAATCCATTCACATGGCCCCTCTTTATCCAGGGCTCTCACGCACTGCCTACTGAATCTAGTTTCTGCGTCATCCTCCAGAGTATACCGAGAACTTTCACTCTTTTCTAATGCTTTTGGAAAAATTACGTTTAACATTTTCCTATGTACTTACTATCTGCTATTGTTGCTTTGCCAGGCCTCAGCAACCTCTTTCTCATTTTCCTCATCTGTAAAGCATTGATAATAGTATTTATTACCTTGTGGGTAAGAATTAACTGAGTTAATATATGTGAAGTGCTTAGAACAATGTCTGGTATATAGTGATAATTCAATAAATATTAACTATTACTATTATTATTATCTCATTGGTGTTACTACTGTTGTTTTTTGTTATTATTATTGTTAATTCTGAATCCCTGAATTTCAAGAGTGCCTTAGCCTGGGTTCTCTGGAACACAGACCATGAGGCAAGCTTCTACGTGATAGTGATTCATTTGGTGGAAAGAAGTCCAATGTCAAGAAAGCAAGAACAAAGAAAAAAAGGAAATAAAAAAGGGAAGAAAAGATAGCAAATAAAAGGGGGATGTGTTAAAGATATTTAAAGCTATAAGGAGCTGTACAAAGTTTCACGACACACACAGTTGGTTTCTTGAGACATCTCTAGAGAGGGCTTATGAACTGCATCTTGAAGCATTACATCAAGAGAGGAAGAGAGAACTTCCATGCAGAAGGGCAATGCTCAAATGGAAGGGACATGAAGTAGAACAACAACAAAATCTATGGTTAACCTCTTTTCTGGCTCTGCCTCTGTGCCTCTCCTTTCAGGGTTTTCTGTGTTTATATTTCTATATTTTAAAAAATCAGCATGTGTTTATTAAATTCATTTACTTTAAAAATATTTCTATAATGAAGTTGCTGTGTCCTTTTTGCCTTAACTATCAAGTCTTTCAGGAAATTTTCTATTATCATTTCTCTGATTATATTTTCTTTTAATCATCTTCTGGAATAAATATAGTGCTATTGGGTTTCCTGCATCTGGCCTTGGTATTTTCTGTATATTTTTATATTTTTTACCTTATTTTCCTATTTTCCATTGATTCTGGGGAAATTTTTCAGCTCCATCCTTCAGCTCAATAAAATTATCTTCAGTCATGTCTACTCTGCTATTCTGCCTATTGAGATTTAAATTTTAGCAATCATTTTAAAATTATTTTTCTTATGATACAAATGTTATACATTAAAGTATCACTATGAGTTTGCTAGTTATTTCTATTATAAATCTTATTATTTGGCCTCTTTTTTATCTCTGTTTCCTTGGGGATTATTTATTCTCTTGAGATTTCAGCCATCATAGTTCTAATTATTTTAAAATTATTATTCTCATGTTAAAGATATTATATCTCTGAATGTAATCATTCTATTGGTATCCTTTATTAACTCTATTTGCTTGGGGAGTACTTCTTCTATTTGTTCAGGCTAGTAAATATCTTCTGTTTAGACTGTTAAATGGTGTGGAAAATCTTCTAACATTTACTGATACTTGGCTTTTTCTAATAAGAGTCTGGATTAACTACTTTTGGTAGCTGGATAGCATTTACTCAGCACAAGCTAAGCACAATCAGTAAACGCTGATTCCTATCACAGGTACTTGGATTTTAGTGTTTATGCAGATAAGTAGGATATATGAGTAGCTTGATTTCTAATTGCGTGAGTTCTTACTGCTTCCTCTGGGCCCTCTATCTGCAGCCTGTGAGTGTCCTTCCGCTTATGTCCCACTGTCTTTGCAAAATTCTGATGCTGAATTTGGTCCTGGGGCAAATGCGATAGATAGCAACTGGTATGAAAATGGATGCTAGCGCAGCGGTTCCATTGCCCTTTAACTCAATATAAGCTTATAACTATAATACATTAACGATTGCTATCTTATCTGCTGCTTAGTCATTCTTGGAATATTTTCATGTTTTTCGTTCTCTGAAAATCTACTTATTTGGAGGCTTTATCTGTTCCCTGTATATGCTTGTAAGTCCCTCAGTTCTGTTGAGTTTTACCACTAGTCAGCTTCCATTTGCATTGTATCTTACAGAAACTCATTAATATTCTGATGTGCTTTTGACACTGTTTTTGACTTTCCAGAAATATCTGGTTTTATTCTCATTTTTATGTTTATTCTATCATTTAAATGGGATTTGGGGAGAGCTGAAGGGCTAAGTAATTATGTACAGTAGAAATCATGAGGCAATACATTCTGGTTTATTTTGAAATGCCTCAGAACATTCTTTTAAACAAGTACCCAATGATATTAACAAATACGTATATTCTTGAGGACTTTTTTGTAACCTAAATGAAGACATTTTCAAATTCTGGATTTTCTGCTTATTATATTTAATATTGATTTAAAACTAAATAAACTGAAAAATTATTTAAGCTTTTCATTTCTCTTTGCACAGAAGGTCTTGCTCACCAGCAGAATCACAAACAATGGGTGCAAATGAGTATCATTTTATCACAAATCATTGCCACGATGTTATCAAAGCACAGTTCAACACTATTTCTTTATTCATATCTATACAAACTATAATTATAAAAATTCCATCTTCAATGACCTGGAATAAAACATTGTAGATTGAATATGGGCAGTATGTTTCACAAACTATCTTATAAGCCCAGCAGATAGGAGCAAATCAATTTTCTCTTTACATCTGCCCTTCAACAGTTCAATTTACATGCTGCTTAAAATCTATTTTATTTTATTTTATTATTTTATTTTATTTTTAAATTTCAGAATATTACAGGGGTACAAATGTTTTGGTTACATAGATTGCTTTTGTACTGCCTGAGTCAAGGTTCTAATTGTGCACATCACCCAGATAGTGTACATTGTACCATTAGATATGATTTCACCCATCCTCACCTTCCCCCTCCCACCTGCATGATTTCCATTCAGTTTTACTTCCATCTGTGTACATAAGTGCTGATCGGTTAATTCCAATTTAACAGTGAGTACTTGTAGTGTTTGTTTTTCCATTCTTGCGATACTTCATTTTAAGAGGATGGTCTCCAGTTCCATCTAGATTATTGCAAAAGGTATTAACTCATTTTTTATGGCTGAATAGAACTCCATGGTATACATATACCACATTTTATTAATCCACTCATGAATTGTTGGGCAGTTGAGTTGTTTCTACATTTTTGCAATTGTGAATTGTGCTGCAATAAACATATTAGCACAAGTGCCTTTTTGATAAAATGACTTTTTTTCCTTTGAGTAAATACCCAGTAGAGGGATCGCTGGGTCAAATGGTAAGTATACTTTCAGTTCTTTGAGGAATCTCCATACTATTTTCCAAAGAGGTTGCACTAGTTTGCAGTACCACCAGCAGTGTATAAATGTTCCTTTCTCTCTGCATCTACTCCAACATCTATTATTTTGGGACTTTTTAATAAAAGTCATTCTTACTGTGGTTAGGTGATATCTCATCACGGTTTTGATTTTCATTTCTCTGATTATTAGTGATATCGAGCATTTTTTTCATATGTTTATTGGCCATTAGTCTATCTTCTTTTGAAAAGCTCTGTTGACATCTTTTGCCCACATTTTAATGGGGTTGTTTGATTTTTTTCGTTGCTGATTTGCTTGAGTTTTGTGTAGATTCTGGTTATTAGCCCTTTATCAGATATATAGCATGCAAATATTTTCTCCCATTCTGTAGGCTATCTATTTGCTCTGTTAATTGTTTCTTTGGCTGTGCAAAACCTTTTTATTTTAATAAAGTCCCATTTATTTATTTTTATTGTTTCTGTGATTGCTATTGGGGTTTTCTTCATAAATTTGTTGCCTAGGCCAATATCTAGAAGAGTTTAAAATCTTTTAAAGGATAACAATCAAAATCTTTTTGGAATATATTTAGGAGAAAAAGTTACAGCAAAATCAATAGAAATACATGAAAAAAAGTTCTTGCATTTAATTGAAAGACAAAAACATGACACCATTGTGGAAGAACAGCATTGATTTTCTTTATACAAGGGCTGTCCAGAAAGTATACAGCCATGAAATATGAAAAATAAAGACATTTAGTGCAGAGGATGCAAGATGCAAGAAACTTTGTATATAGGACAATGATACCTTAGTCCCCTTCAATGTAGGCACCTTGGTATCTCATATAGTTCTCCCAGCATCTCTTAACCTAACCCATACACGATCAACATTCTCAAGTGTTCTGCTTATTGCAGGCCTTCCAGAACTTGGATCACTTTCAACAGATTCTCGTCCATCTTTGAAGAATTTGTGCCACACTTTTATTTGAGCTGCACTTATTACATCGTCCCTGTAAGCCTTCTGAATCATCCAAATAGTTTCTATGGAGGAATATTCAAGCTGAAAGAAAAATTCAATACAGATTAATTGCTCTACTTGCTCGATCATTTTAAATGCAATGGCCCACACAGTATACATGCTCACTCAATGGTGTCTAATGCCCCACTGACTTTAGAAGCTACAGTGAAGTTGTCATTGTTCATGCATGCGCATTGCAGTCCACTCTCCTTGGCTGCCAGGTTACATCGATGTCGTGCAAACCATTCTTATTATATTTACAGTGGGTGGATATTTTCTGGACAGCCCTGGTATATTATAGAAAAAGATTTGTAGTTTGAGAAGTTTACTCCTCACATGTTGTAGTCCATATATTCTAGGAACTAATAATATATTATTAACATTGCATAGAAGAAAGTGGATTGTATTTCTGTAGCAATGATTTTGTAATTTTGGGTTATATTCCAAACCAAGAACCCAAAATTAAAAGTGAAGAAGTAATACAAATTGCTATTAATCAGAGATTAAATTGGGCATGTCACTGTCTAAACAAAAGAAAATCCAAAATTAAGAAGCAACAGCTCCTCTGGATGAGAAGGAATCAGTGAAAGAACTCCAGAAGTATGAAGAATCATAGCAAAAGGACACCCCCAAAGGTGAACACTGGCTCTCTAGTAATGGATACCAACCAAAATCAGAATATTGAAATGATAGATGAAGAATTTCAAACATGTATTGTATGGAAGCTTAATGAAATGCAATACAAAATAGAAACCCAACAAAAAGAAGCCACAAAAACAATGCAGAAATGAAAGAAAAGTTATCTATAGAAATTGAATTATTAAATAAAAATCAAATAGATCTTCTAAAAATGAAAAATTCATTCAAGGAATTAAAAAATTCAATGGAAAGCCTTAAGAATAGGTTGGATCAGGCAGAAGAAAGAATCTAAGAGCTTGTAGACAACACCTCTGAAATAAACAAGTCAGTCAAAGAGAATGAGCAGAGAAATAAGAGGAACGAGCAAAGCCTACAAGAAATATAAGATTATGCAAAGAGGCCTAACATAAGAATCATAGGCATCCATGAGGGTGAAGAACAATATACAAAAGGATTGGCTAATTTATTTGAGGGAATAACTGAGGAAAATTTCTCTGACCTTCCAAGAAACCTAGATATCCAAGTACAAAAAGCTCAAAGGACTCCTGGGAGATTCATCACAAAGAAGCAAACACCACAACACATAGTCATCAGACTAGCCAGAATAAACATGAAAGAGGTGATCCTACTAGTTGTAAGGTGAAAGGATCAGGTAACCTACAAAGGAAAACCCATCAGACTAACTGCAGACTTCTCAATTGACACCTTATAAGCCAGAAGGGATTGGGGCCTCATTCTGAGTTTTCTCAAACAGAATAATGGCCAGCCTAGAATTTTGTATCCTGTGAAACTTTGTTTCTTGTACGAGGGGGAAATAAAGACTTTCTCAGATCAGTAAACACTGGGGTAGTTTGTCAAGGCAAGACCTGCCCTGGGGGAAGTAATCAGAACGGGATTATACTCAGATCAGTACAGTAGAAACCCACCAGTGTAAAATCACCCAAAAGCTAAAGGTCAAAGCCCAGACACCAAAGGGGCTCAAGAGATAAAACAAAGCAACTAAATTTTGCTCAAGAGGATGAATATAAATCCATCCAACTTATCAATTCTTTTAATAAATGCAAATGGCTTAAACTGCCCATTCAAGAGACATTGGTTGGTTGAATGGATTTAAAAAATGCAACCCAAGTATCTGTTGTCTCCAGGAAACACAACTAACCCCTAGGTCTCATTCAGACTCAAAGTAAAAGGACAGAAGACAATATTACATGCAAATGGAATCCAGAAGAAAGCTGGCATAGCAGTTCTCATATCACATAGCATAGTCTTCAAATCAACAAAAGTAATGAAAGACAAAGATGGTCATTATATAATGGAAAAGGGTACAATTCAACAAGAAGACATAACCCCAAATATTTACACACCTAACAGAGTTGCACCCAAATTCATAAAGCAGATCCTACTTGATCTAAACAAAATGATAACCAACAGCACTATAATAGCTGGAGATTTCAAAACCCCTCTGACAGATCCTCCAAACTGAAAATAAACAAAGAAACAATAGACTTAACAGAACTCTAGAAGAAATGGGCCTAACAGACATTTACAGAACATTCCACCCCAAATCCACTGAATATATGTACTTCTCATCAGCTCATGGGGCATTCTCTATGATTGATCACATCCTTGACCACAAAAAATGTCTCAAAAAATTTAAAAAACCATAAAATTATGTCCTGCACCTTCTCAGACCATGGTGAAATAAAATTAGAAATCAATTACAACAGACACACTCATCTCTGCACAAAGTCTTGGAAACTACACAATCTACTGCCGAATGATAAGTCAAGGAAGAATTAAAGATAGAAATCAAAAGATTCTTTGAACTAAATGTTAAATGGGACACAAGTTATCAAAATCTGTGGGGTACAGCAAAGGCAGTCCTAAGAGAAAAACTCACAGCCATAAATGCCTATATCCAAAAGACAGAAAGATCACAAATCAACAATCTAATGAATTATCTCAAGGAACTGGAAAAGGATGAGCAAACCATTCCCAAACCCAGCAGAAGAAAATAAATAACCAAGATCAGAGAAGAACTAAATGAAATTGAGAACAAAAGGACTGTACAGATTAATAAAACAAACAGTTGGTTCTTTAAAAAGATAAAGAAAATTGACAGGCCTCTTGCTACATTAATCAAAAGCAGAAAAGAAAGAACTCTAATAAGCTCAACCAGAAATGAAAAAGGAGAAATTACAGCTGATACCACAGAAATACAAAATATCCTCTATGAATACTATAAAAATCTCTATGCACATAAATTTGAAAATGTGGAGACAAATTCGTAGAAACACACAGCCTCCCTAGGCTCAATCACGAAGAAATAGGATTCCTGAACAGACCAATATCAAGTACCGAAATTGAAGCAACAATAAAAAAACTTCAAAAAATGAATAGATAAATACAAGTTACAGACCAGATGGTTTCACACCCAAATTTTACCACATCTACAGAGAAGAACTTGTACCTATCTTGTTGAAATTATTCCATAACATTGAGAGGGAAGGAATCCTCCTCAACACATTTTATGAAGCCAAAATCATCTTAGTACCAAGGAAAGGACTCAACAAAGAAAGAAAACTGCAGACCAATATCCCTTATGAATATAGATACAAAAATTCTCAATAAAATCTTAGCAAACTGAATTCAGATACTCATCAAAAACATAATCCATCACAACCAAGTGGGATTCATCCCAGAGATACAGGGATTGTTCAACATATGCAATTCTGTAAATGTAATTCACTACATAAATAGAAGTAAAAACATAGATCCTCTGAATAGACACAGAAAAAGCATTTGAAAAAATTCAGCACCCTTTTATGATAAGAACACTTAACAAAATCGGTATAGATGGTACATACTTCAAAATGATAAAGCCCTATATGACAAACCTACAGCCAACATCATACTGAATGGGGAAAAATTGAAAGCATTCCCACTTAGAACTGGAACCAGACAAGTTTGCCCTCTATCAACCCTTCTATTCATCATAGTGCTGGAAGTCCTAGCCAGAGCAATCAGACAAGAGGTGGATTGTGTCTCATAATTAACTCATATAAATTTTGCTTTTGTTCTTACAGTCCTCTATACTTTCCTATACCTTAACATTTACAATGATAAGAGGAGATTTGTTAATCTAAGGCAAGGCTAATCAAAATGTATAAATTTCTTTAGTATAAAACCACCCAAGAAGTTAATCTTGGCTGTCTGAAAGTTTTGTCCTCAGGGTACATTACAGAAAAGTTCTCTCTTTTATCCTTCCTGTCTCCTACACTGGGGCCCTATGTATTGATGGAAATAGACATACAACATAATTTTCACAATCAACTGAACAAAGAAAAGGGGGACAAAAATTAAAAAGAAATAAGGGATGAGGCAGAAGGGGAATGTAGGTAGGGCCTCAGGGAAAGTATTTTTCTTCTGGCAACAAGGAAGTGTTGAGGTCATTCCTCGAGTCAAGAATTAAGGCTCCAGCCCACTGAAGAGCAGCAGGCATGTGTTACTGGTAAATAGAGTCAAAGATATGAATCTCCACCCACTTCTGATTATATATTGAATGGATATAAGACACATTCAAAGGAAGGAACTGTTTGGGCATTGCACAGGATTTTCTACTTGTCAGGCAATGTTAATGCCATGCCATGTATTAGTCTTCCTTTTAATGATAAAAAAGACAGAGCACTTTAAGTGTTATTAAATAATTATTTGTAAAATGAATAGATTGGTGTTTATCTCCCTGAAGATATGGGCTCAATCTTT
This sequence comes from Indri indri, assembly GCA_004363605.1. Taxonomy (NCBI): domain Eukaryota; kingdom Metazoa; phylum Chordata; class Mammalia; order Primates; family Indriidae; genus Indri; species Indri indri. Next base: position 25,552 of record RJWJ010004731.1, on the reverse strand, counting down.
CCTGTTTGCTGTGGTGACCTCCATGCCTAGCAGCTTGCCCTGTATGTGGTGGACACTAATCAATGAGTAGTCATTAAATTAACAAATTACATTTTAAAGGACTGGAAGGCCATTTTTAACACTTCTTAAACTGTGCTTGTCTGTTCCACTTCTGGATTAAACTGTGAGTGCTCAAACTTCTCTCACTGCTGGGTAATTAAGAAAAGATGTGGAGAATCAAAGCAAGTCTACTTTTAATCCACTATGATTCAATTGTGATTGTAATTGGGCAAGTCAAAACCTGTCAGCCTTGATACTTATTTAAATATTCAGAAGAAATAGTACCCTAATTAATCAAATTAAACAAATAAACAGTACCTCTGGAAAAATCAGGTACAAAAATATAGCTTGAGAAGAGGAAGATGAATTACTGATTTAAGAGGAAGATGAATTACTGATTTGTGTGTTTTTTTGTTTTTTGTTTGTTTGTTTGTTTTGAGACAGAGTCTCGCTCTGTTACCTGGGCTAGGGTCCCGTGGCATCAGCCTAGCTCACAGCAACCTCAAATTCCTGGGCTCAAGGAATCCTTCTGCCTCAGCCTCCTGAGGAGCTGGGACTACAGGCATGCGCCACCATGCTCGGCTAATTTTTTCTATATGTATTTTTAGCTGTCCAATTAATTTCTTTCTATTTTTGGTAGAGATGGGGTCTCGCTCTTGCTCAGGCTGGTCTCGAACTCCTGAGCTCAGGACGATCTGCCCGCCTTGGCCTCCCAGAGTGCTAGGATTACAGGCATGAGCCAGGATTACACGCCTGGCCTGATTTGTGTTTTGAATTATGCTTTCTACACTGCAAATGTATTGTGGATAATTAGAATGGCTGTTTCTTAACTAGCACCTAAAACACTATGTTTTCACTAGAATCAGCTGATGATATTTTAAAGAAGCTAGAAAAATTTTAAAAATTAAAACTTTTGCATGATAGGGAATCAAAGAGATTATTTTAGTGTTCATCATTAAGATTTTCTTTGTGTAGGTAAAAATGGTGGATATAAGCAATTTTGCACGATTTTACATGATACTCTTGCTCTTTTCCAAAATACCACTAAAATGATAGCAAGTATATTTTTTCAAAGGCAAAACAGACCAAAACAAAAATATAAATGGACAAAAACAATGCCAGAGAAAACACGAAATAGGTCAAGATTAAAGCAGAAGGGCAGTGGCACATGTATTATCAGAGTGGTGAAAACTGAATCTTAAACCTGCAGTAGGATCCTATGGGAAACGTACGTTTAATTTTGTAAGAAATTTCCAAGCTGTTTTCCTAAGAGACTGTACCATTTTTCATTCCCACCAGCAGTGAATGAGAACTGCTGTTGCTTCACAACCTTGCCAGCTATGACCATTCTGGACTGGGGACATTCCAATAGATGTGTAGTGATATCTCGTTGTTTTAATTTGTTTACCCCAATAATACATGATATGGCGCACCTTTTTATATACTTATTTTCCATATGTATAATCTTTGGTGAAGTGTCTTTTCTGGTCTTTGGCCCATTTTTGATCAGTATTTTCCTTTTTTATACTGTTGAGTTTTAAAAGTTCTTTATATTAATATATTTTAGATAACAGTCCTTTATCAGATATGACTTTTGCAAATATTTCTTCCTAGTTTGTGGCATGTCTTCTCATACTCTTGATGGTATCCTTTGTAGAGCAGAAGTTTTTAATTTTTATGAAGTTCAACTTATCAATTATTTATTTTATGGTTTTTGCCTTTGAGGTTATTTCTAAAAAGTCATCTCCATGCCCAAAGCCACCTGTGTTTTTTCCTCTGTTATATTCTATGGGTTTTATAGTTTTGTACTTTATGTTTAGGTGTATGATTCATTTGAATTAGTTTTTGTAAAGGGTGTAAGGTCTAGACTGATTGTGTTACATCTAGATGCCCAGTTCTTTTAGTACCGTTTGTTGAAAACACCATCGTTTCTCCATTGTATTACCTTTGCTTCTTGGTGAAATATCACTTGACTATGTGGGTCTGTTTCAGGGCTTTTTATTCTGTTCCATTGATCTATTTGTCTATTCTTTTGCCAATATTACAATGTCTTGATTACAGTAGGTTTATAATGAGTGTTGAAGCCAGGTAGCATCAGTCCTTCAATCTTGCTCTTCTCCTTCAATAATGAGTTGGCTATTCTGGGTCTTTTGTCTCTGTGTATAAACATTACAGTCAGTATGTTGATACCCATAAAATAATTCCTGGGATTTTTGACTGGAATTGCATTGAATCTATTGATTATTTTAGGAAGATCTGATCTCTTGACAATATTGAGTTTTTCTAATCATAAATATGGAATATCTTGCTATTTATTTAATTCTTTGATTTCTTTTATCAGAGTTTTGTAGTTTTCCTCACATTGATATTGTACACATTTTGTTAAAATTATACATAAGTATTTCATTTTGGGGGATTCTAATGTAAATGGTATTGTGTTTTAAATTTCAAATTCCACTTATTTATTGCTAATATATATGAAAGTGATTGGCTTTTATATATAAATTAATCTTGTATCCTATAACCAAGCTTTAATTGCTTATTTGTTCTAGGAGGGGGTTTTTTTGGTCAGTTCTTTTGGATTTTCTTCAATAATGTCATCTGCAAACAAGGACAGTTTTATTTTTTCCTTCCCAGCCTGTTTACATTTTACTCTTAAATTTTTCTTTGCAATTTTAAAATTTAAAGTTTACTTACTAATTTTTACATAACTAATTTCGATAGCAAGAGCATTATTACTTTTTAAATAAATACTGCATGCAATTTTGCTTCAAAAAAAAAAAAAAAAGGTAAAAGAAATACCCAAATTCCAAATTCACAAATCATTCAAAGTTTTAAATCTCAAGAGTATGTATCATTGCACTTTTTAAATTAGAGGATGCTATTTCACTTTTGAACATTCTGAAGTTAAATTGGCTGCCTCATTTTATGATAAACTAGGAAAATAATAGTTCAAATTCATATTTTTGGATCTTGTCAAGGGTATCATTCATCTTCCACAAGTAAAAATTCTAAAGTAATGCAGATATACAAACTGTTGTCATTTCGTTCCATTAAGTTACTCATGATATCATTTTAAGCTAATGTGTTTTTCACTCACAGCAATGCTCCCTAAGAAGTATCTTTTCTAGTTTCTGTTCATTTCACATAATAAGTAACTGATATTTTTTGATCATTTACTCAGTTTTATACTAATGGCTGTGTATGAAAATATTTTTAATTAAACAGAATTAGAAGTTCTTGCATTCTTCATCAATGTATTTGCTGACCTCACACACCAAAAATTGCAAATGTAACTTCCACACATTTCAGACATATTTTCAATTCACTTTTTAAACTAGTTTTGAAGCCTGTGTAGTACGTATACGATGATTAGTTAGCAAAATTATACTTGCTGGTAGTGTACGTTGAAACTAATACTTTATCTTATAAAATAAAAATATTTAGCAGATAGTTAAGAGAAGTTCCATAGAGAATACCTCCAATGAACATTCACGTAATTGGTAAGAGTCCAAAGAATATCCATTCTTAACTGAATGACATCAAAAAGCATTGTAAAAATATCTTGTCAAACAGCATTGTTGTGCTGTCTAGCTTTTTAATCGTAGCATAATGTTCATGCTATTAATGTTTCTGCAAAAACACACAGAGGTCAAGGATGCAAGGAGAGACAGAAATAGAGAAAGAAAGAATGTGTTTGTTAATTACATTTTCTGGGAATTTGATAAGATGATATGACTGCCTTTAGTAAACTATATTGATACTGTATTTATAGGCATATGATCTGATTTTAAAACAATTCCTTGAATATAAGTATTCAAGAGTCTGGCAGGATAAGAGTAAGTCATGGGTAAAATATAAAGGACTTGGATTAATGTTTTTGAAAATACAAAGAAGCATATATAAAGAAACCGAATTGATATATTAAAGAATAAATTTGGTCAATAATTTGCATATTTGGCATTCAAATTATGTTTCTTAATTTATTTTGTAGAATCAAATCTTTTTTAGTTTAACAATAATATATGTAAAAGAGAATTAGTCTATTTATCAAGGTGATTAGAATTAACATTTGGTGTAAGTATATAGTATGTATACTTACATATTATATAAGAAAAGATAAGTATCAATTACAGGTGTTCTGGTTTGCATTATTTAGATAACTTATTATTTCAACTTAAATGAAACTACACTTCTCTTTCACTTAAAAATCTTTACACTTACAGGCATTCATTTTAAAATATGTTCATAGATCTTTAAATACAGATGCAGTGTCAGGATTTTCCTTGACTACCATAAAAAAGGCTCTAATGCAAATTTTGTATTCATATTTTTGTATTTTAATATTGAAAGTAACAGATAACTATCATTACTATCAAATATGATATGGCTGACTAGCTCCCTTGAATATCTAACTTTCTACAGTAAAGAAGAGATACCTTATTTTTGCCTTCTTTAATCAAAAATTTCAAGCACTGCAATTTTCTTGCTGCTCACAGAAACAAAGCAAGCAGAGCTCATACATCAAGTGTACTCTGAAAGCTACAAATATTTGCTATTCAGAAAATCTCAATGAGGGTTTAGTTTTTTAAAACTAAAGAAAGAAAATTACTATTAATAATTGGTTTCAACTAATGAGATGTTTTTATGCAAATAGGTGAACCCTAAATATGACCTGGAAAAAAAAGACTGCTTAACAGTTACTATTAAGCAATACATTAGTAGATCAATTAAACAGAACTTCTTTCTAATGAATGTGCTGTGCCCTCGTTGCCATAGAAACCTGGAAAGAGAAAGCTTCAGAATGCTAATAGCATGAGAAACATAACAAAATGTTTGTAAACACACACCTTGAAATTTGTACAATCAGTGAAGTAATAAAAGGGTGATGCAAAGAATTTCCCAGCACAAGAGGAAGGACACAATTCACAATTCAAAGTATTACATTATTTTTTTTTTTCATTATGCAGATCAGCCAAGAAACTGTCAAACATTATTATGGGTCACACTCACATGCATTAGCTGATATAAAGAAACAATCTGCTTTTAGGGTTTGAAAGAAAGTATATCTGAAACCACATAACACTAAGGATTAGTGAACAATTCATGTAGGTTATTTTTTAGAGTGAAGATGAAGCTAAGATAGGGTTAAAAGCAAAAATTTTGAATTCATTCCACATGTAAAATTTTCGCCCAAAGATATAATCTGTATAAGCCTTTTTTTCCCCTTTATTTTTTTTTCTCTAATTCTCTTGTTTGAAACCTCTTTTACCCCTTTGTTTTGGTGCATGCATTAATAATATTTGATTTGGCTTAAACAATCCCTAACAAACTGAAATGTCTAGAGCTCTATAGACAAATACTGTTATTAATGCAAGTACAATTACTGAATTGAATAAGAAAAATAATTCAGGCCACTTTAGGTTCCTGACGTCCAATGATAATTACTCCAATTTTGGTTATACTTTAAAGAGAAACAAAGCAGCTAAATAGCAATTCTATTCATCAGAGAATTAATTTCTTTCCTATTCACTATTAGGACAGAATATTGGATTCTTTTCGAAGCTAATAAATCAGAAATTCCACAAGCATTTTGTACTGAATTTCATTCATAATTATTATTGAGATAGCAGTTCGGACAAAGACAACATTCCAGTGTCAGTGAAAGGAAAGATAAGATAAAGAGCTTGGCATTGTTCAAGGACATGAGGTTTGTGTCCTGTTCTCAGGAAACTACAAATCTGACAGTGTGAGTCTCCCTGTACAGCGGGCGCCGGCTGCTTCCTGATTGGTGAGGAATTAAAAAATCTTTCTGTATCTCCTCCTATTGTGTTCACTCAATCTGAGCTAATTACTAGAGTATCGTGGAACGCTGTTGAGTTCATGCCAATTACAAGAAAGTGGCCAATGTGTTTGCTGCTTCAGAGAACAGCGATTAGAGATATATATTATAATGATACATTCCTTAAGGAAAATCATGATATTTCTCCATAATCTTGTCCTGGGACATACAAAGAAAATTGCATGTAACGTGTGCTCTTGTCAAGAGGTCCATATTTTCTTCCTGCCCCTGTATTTATTCAGGCTGCACTTCTTGAACACTTGAGTGGAAACTGGAGCTATTTCATCAATAATCATTACATATATTACCTAATCATCCCAAGTGTTAAAAATTGGGAATTAATCTTTCAATAGTCTAAGGGAGATAAATTATGGGACAAACTTCACATTAAGCACATTTTTATTGAGCAAAAATGGCAGCACAGATCCCTGCAAGTGTTACTACTCTTTTCATTTGAAATGAAATAATTACACAAAAATAGACAATAATATGAAAACAGCCATCTCCTAACTAAGCAAAATAAATAAATGTTAACTTTTGTCATATTTGCTTTAGACCTTTCTTTTTGTATAAGAAACAAATCATCACATAACATTTAAATTCCTTTTATCTCTCTGAGACTTAAATATTCCTTCTGTGCCCAGAGGCAGCCGCAATCTTAAATTTGGTTTGTAACAATTCAGAGCAAATATTTCATATAAAAGAACTCATTAAGTAACATAGGGAACATTGCTTGTGCTATATATTGATGTCATAGTGCATTTTATTGCTTTAAAATCTTTTTATATTTAAACACAAATCTAATTAGGTCATTCTAACAGTATTTCTGAACATGACATACCTTATTTTATTTAACCATGAACCTATGGGTAGATATTTAGATAATTTCCATATTTTTTCTTACAGAAAAATACTGCATGGAACACTTTTGCAGATGTCTGCTTCTGACCTGTGCTATAGGTTAATGCGGGAACACCTCATGTAGTTCAACTTTGCTAAATATTGTTAAGTTAATCTTCAAATGTTTATACCAGATTTCATCTCCAACATCAGTGAAGGAAAAATTTAATTCCACCCTTCTTATGCAATAACATGCACATACTTTATCTAATAAAATTTTATTTTTAGACTTTTGATTTTTTGTAAATTTTTTTGGTCAAAAAACATGGCACGGGTAACTGTTTTACATTATTGCTGGGAGGGTAGATTATCTTTTCCTGTTTATTAATCATTAGATCTTCCCTGTTTATTCATGTTCTTTTACTTTGATCATATTTCTATTACTCAATTGTCTGTAGCTTTTTCATTTTGATTAGTAGGCATCATTTACATATGTACATTATATATGTGTCAAAAATATTTAACATTCTTGATTTTAAACTTGGTTTATGGTGTCTTTTATGGCTTCAAATTTTTAAATATCCATGTAGTCAAATTTATCAATTTTTTTCTTGATGGTATTTTGTTATTTTTTTGAGAAATTCATCCTATTGAAATAATAAAACTTTCTTCTACATTTCCACCCAAAAGTTTGATATTTGTGTTACATAGGTTTTTAATATATCAGGAATTAATTTATATGCATTATGGGACTTAGGAATCTAATTTTATTTTTCGTAGCACATACATAGGTGACTATCCCAATGTCACATCTCCAGTAGATTATCTGCTTCCAAATGATTGGCAAGGCCACCTCTTTTTTCACACTACATTTCCATATACAATTGGGTTGATGACAGATTTCTTTGTCCTAGGTCATTAAATTATGCTTCTATTCCTATAATAATATAACACTATTTCCAGTGCTGTAGCTTTATTATAATATTACTATAAAGTGGGTTAACTTTCATCTGTTGCTTTGTCTTCTTCAGCACTGTTTTGTTATTCTCAAATATTGACTTTTTCATCAGTTTTTTAATTTCCAGGAAAAATTCTTTGGAGACTTGAGTGGAATTGAATTAAAATTGTGGATAAATTTAAGAAGAATCAACATTTTTTCATTGTGGTAAAATATATATAACATAAAATTTGCCATCTTAACCATTTTAAGTGTACAGTTCAGTAGTATTGATGCATTCATGATATTGTTCAATTATCACTACATCTCCCTTCATAACTTTTCATCTTGTAAACTGAAACTCTGTACCCATTAAACAATAACTCCCCATTTACATCCCACCTCCAGCCCCTGGCAACCACCATTCTATTTTCTGTCTCTGTAATTTTGACTATTCTAAGTATCTCGTATAAGTAGAATCATACAATAAATTATTACCTTTTTCTCCACGGTTTATACACATTACAGGCATGTCAGAAGTCCTTCCTTTCTAAGGCTGGAAAGTATTCCATTGATTATACACTACATTTTGATTACCCATTTATCTGTTGATGGACACTTGAGTTGTTCCCACATTTTAACTACTGTGAATAATACTTATTGCTAACATGGCTGCACAAATATCTTTTTAAGACCCTGATTTCAATCCTTTTAGATATATATTAAGAAGTGGAATTGCTGGATCACATGGTAATTCTATTTTTAGTATTTTGAGAAACCATCATACTGTTTTCCATAGTGTTTACACCATTTTTTAATTCCCGCCAGCAGTGTCTAAGGGTTCTAATTTCTTCACATCCTCATCAACACTTATTTTCTGTTTTTTGGTAGTAGCCATCCTAATGGGTATGAAGTGATACCTCATTGTAGTTTTGATTTGTATTTTTCTAGTGATTAATGACATTGAGCATCTTTCATGTGCTTATTGAACATTTATTTATTTTCTTTGGAGAAACATCTATGCAACCCTTTGCCTATTTTTGAATCAGGTTGTTTTTTGTTGTTGTTGAGTTTTAGGAGTGCTCTATATATTCTGAATATTAATTCTTTATGAGATATATGATTTACAAGTATTTTCTCCATTGCATAGGTTGTGTTTTCACTGTGTTCATATTGTCCTTTTCTGCACAATTTTAAAATTTTTTTGTAAGGTTCAATTTGTGTATTCTTTTGCTGTTGTTGTTGCCTTCGCCATTACTGTCATATTCAGGAAATCATTGCCAAATGCAATGTCATGAAGCTTTTCCCCTGTGTTTTCTTCTAAGAGTTTCCATTTTGAGTTAATTTTTGTATATGGCATTAGATAAGGGTTCAAATTCTTTCTTTTGCTTGTGGATATCCAGATTTCCCTGCACCATTTGTTGAAAAGACTGTCCTTTCCCTGTTGAATGGTCTTTACACCCTTGTCAAAAATTATTTGACCATATATATGAGGACTTATTTCTAGTCTCTTTATTCTATTCCTTTGGTCTATATATCTTCTTTATGTCGTCCCCACACTGTTTTGATTGCTGTAGCTTTGTAGTAAGTTTTGAAATCAGGAAGTGTGAACTTTCCAGCTTTGTTCTTTTTCGAGATTATTTTGACTATTTGGGGTCCCTTGGGATTTCATATGAATTTTAGAATGGATTTTTCTACTTCTGCAAATAATATCATTGTATTTTGGCAGAGATTGCATTGTATTTGTAGATCTCTCTGAGTAGTATTGACATCTTAACAATATTAACTCTTCCAATCCATAAACTGGGATGTTCAAGCCATCCTTAATTTCTTTCATCAATGTTTGTAGTTTTCATTATACAAGTCTTTCACTTCCATAGTTAAGTTAAATCCTAAATATTTTATTCTTTCTGATGCTACCATAAATGGAATTGTTTTAGTAATTTGCTTTTCAGATTGTTCATTGTTAATGTACAGAAATGCAACTGATTTTTTTTTTGTATTGACTTTGTATCCTGTTACTTTGCTGAATTCATTTATTAGCTTTAATAATTTTGGCCTTTTTGCAAAATTTTTAGGATTTTTTACATATATGACAATATATTCTGAAAATATAGATAATTTTTATTTTTACTTTTATATTTGGATGCCTTTTCTTTCTTTCTTTTTTTTTTTTTCGAAATTGCTCTGTCTAGAACTTCTAGTGCTATGTTGAATAGAAGTGACAAAAGTAGGCATCGTTGTCTCAATCTTAAAGGAAAAGTTTCCAGTCTTTCATAATTGAGTATGATATTTGCTGTGGGTTTTTTATATATGGCTTTTATTATGTTGAGGTATTTCTCTTCTAATTCTAGTTTATTGAATGTTTTTATCATAAAAGGATGACAAATTTTGTCAAATGCTTTCTACGTAAATTGAGATGATCATATAACCATGTAACATTTTTAAGACATCTGTGAACGTGATAAATCTTTCTATTTAAGCAGGTCTTCTTTTAGGTCCTTGTAATTTTTCTTTATAACATTCTTGCAAATATTTATCACATTCATTTTTAGTAATCTTAACATGTTTTTTGGTGCACAAATGCTTTTTTGCCTATTATACTTTCTAGTTCAAGTTTATTGCACCATATGGGACTTTTGATTTTTGCATATAATCTTGTTATATTACCTTACTCAGTAATTTTATTTATAGATTCTCTTAAATTTTCTGTGTAATCATACCATCTTAAAATAATATTCATAATTTTGTCTTTTTTTACAATTATATTTATTATTGTATATTATTTTACAAAATTCGCTAGTGCTTTAAATATCATGTCAAATACTAACAGTGATAATAGGCATCCTTATCATGACCCTAATTGAACAAAAATATTTCTAAAATTTAAATAGATTAGAAATGTTTGATATATATTTTAGGTACATATTTTCACCAGGTAAAATCAACTTGCAATATAATTTGCTAAGATGTTTTTATAGAAGTTTGTTAAAATTGATACATTTGTCTTCTGCATCAGCAGAGATCGTATAATATTTTTTCTCCTTTAAGTTGTATGTATATTTTATTCCACTAATAGATTTTCTTGATATGTTGGGTTATGAGGTTTTATTAATTGATAGGATAATTTTAGGCATTTCCTCTTGAAAACCTCCTTTATTGCCAGCCCCTAATTACTATCTTTCAGTTCACTAATACTCTCTCCAACTGTGTCTATTCTAGTGTTTATTCCATCTGTAGAGCAATTTAGCATGAATTTGTTAAGAAATTTTTATACATGAATTTAAAATTTTATCAATTAATTGTATGAATAATTGAAGTGATCATATTTTCTTAGCTCTCATTATTTTCCATTTTGGGGATTTCTTGTTGGTTTTTTTATATCAACCTGTTCTGGATTGAAGTTCTGCTAAGTTTCATTTCAAATGCTCCTGTTCTTTTTCACTACTTCTTATGTATTGTTGAAGATCTAAAACCTGCTTTTGAAAATGTCATTAAGATTGCACTATTATTTCCATTTCCCTGGAGTAAATTATTCCATTTGTTGGAATGTTTGCTTACCTAATATTTTTTTTCTTGTAGTTTTCAAGAATGAATTGACTAGTGTTTGTTTTTGTTTGTTGGCAACTTTTTTTTCCTCCCTCCTGAACTTGCCTTTTTTTATATAGCAATTTTTGATGTCTATATAAGTCCTTCTCAGGTACTTGTTTGAGACCAGATTGTATAGTTGTGATTGGAGGCTGTGCTTCCTTATGGATATTGCAAATCCAGGTGCCGATCCATGAGGTAGTGTGTACCAAACTAAATTTTTTAGACTATTTTTGTTCCCTCTTCTTTCCCAAGCCAAGTACCTGTAGTTAGTTCCTGACCAGAGCACAAGATACAGATCAAAGGCTGTTTGGGGAATTAATTACAATTGGAGGCTCTTCTGAGTGCCTGGTTTGACTGCATCAAGCCAGACTTATTCTTACAAACATAAAAGTACTAGGAGTTGAACTTCTCATCACTTCACTTTCAACTCCTGATATCATACTTGTGAATTAAGTTTTTGGTCAACATTTTTGTCCTTAAATGTTTTGTAATATTTGTTATGCTTTTAAAATAGATATGAGCTTTTAATTTTATATTTTGTATAATAGTGACACATATTTGAATAGGTAGTCCAAAATGAGCAGATAGCACTGCTATTAGAAAGTCCATGTTACTTTTTAATCCCCAAATTGTATCTTTAAAAAAGAAATACCTTTATTTGAGAGAAAGTTTTAGCTTCATTGTAGCATGAAGGATATGACATTTTATATTAAGTATAGGAATGTGGTCATCTTTTGGAATGAAGAGTTTGGAAAATACAGGTAGTAAACATCAGAAGATTGTTTATATTTGTTCTTCATGAAACTAGGCTGTTAGAGCAGCTGTTTGACAAAACCCTGTGGGCCAGATATAATGTTAGTTGACTATTAGGTAAACCAGATAATCTTCCTTAGTATCCTCCATTAATGGCATTTTACACGCTGAAGGTTTACAATTAGAAAGCATTCTGTCTTTAAAGCTTTGAATATGGAACTATGAAGATCAAGAAGTACATAGACTGAATTGTCATTCTCAAGCACATAATTAAGGCTGATATATAAGAAAATATACATACTAGTGGTACCCAAGCATATTTTGTAAGCTAAATAGTCTAATTTCAACTAGAGCAACGTCAAAACCCAACAAAAATATCAGCAAATATAAATAGATCATTTCATTTTTACATATAAAATTATTGAATTTTTATAACTTGCACTTATGTGTGACACCCTTTAGGAAACAAAAATTAACTCTTTGTAAGTTATACATCAATTTCAATTACTATGCCTGATGATCTCTTCATATACACATAATCAAAGTTTGGTGAAGTACATGATATCTCGAAATTTTCTGTGGCTTTTTTCTTTCTTACTTTTAGCTGCAGTGCACACAGAAAACATAACATTTTTATTTCAAAATATTAAGGGGGTACAAATGTTTTTGTTACTTGGATACCTTGTATTATGCATAAGTCAGGGCTTTTGGCATGTCCATCACCAGGACAGTGTTCGTTGTACCCAACAGGTAATATTTTATCCCTCATCCCACTCCTACCCTCTCTCCTTGGTTTCCAAAGTTCTTTATGTCTCTTTGTGCCCATATGTATCCATCATTTAGCTTCTACTTATTAGTGAGAACATATGGTGTTTGATTTTCTATTCCTCAGATACTTCAGTCAGGATGATGGTCTCCAGTTCCATCTCAGTAGCTGCAAAATGATATCATTTCATTCCGTGTTATGGCTAAGCAGTAGTACTCAATTGTTTATATACTCCACATTTTCTTTATCCACTCTTGAATTGATGGGCACTTAGATTGATTCCACATCTTTGCAATTGTGAATTGTACTGTGATAAATATTTGAGTGCAGGTATCTTTTTTATAAGATGACTTCTTTTCATTTGGGTAGATACCCAGCAATGGGATTGCTGGATCAAATGGTAGGTCTACATTTAGTGCTGTGAAGAATCTTCAGACTGTTTTCCACAGAGGTTGTACTAATTTGTATAAGTGTTCCTTTCTCTCCACATCCACGAGAGCATCTGATAGGTATAAGGTGGCATCTCACGGTAGTTTTAAGTTTCATTCCCTGATGATTGGTGATGTTGAGCATTTCCTCTTTTTTTTTTTTTTTTTTTTTTTTTTTTTTTTTTTTTTTTTTTTTTTTTTTGGCCATTTGTCTATCTTCTTTTGAGAAATCTCTGTACCTGTCTGTTGCCCACTTTTGCCCAGTTTATGATGGGGTGTTTTGTTTTATTCTTTCTGATTTGTTTGAGTTCCTTGTAGTTTCCGGATATTATTAGTCTTTTGTCAGATGGATAATTTGTGAATATTTTCTCCCATTCTGCAGGTTGTCTATTCACTCTGTTGATTATTTCCTTCACTGTGCAGAAATTTTTCACTTAAATTAAGTCCCATTTATTTATTTTTGTTGTTGCTGGATTTGCCTTTGGGATCTTACTCATAAATTCTCTAGCCTGATGTCTAGAGGAGTTTCTCTTATGTTTTCTTCTATGATTTTTATGGTTTCATGCTTTACATTTAAGCCCTTATCCATCTTTAATGAATTTTTGTATATGGCGAGAGATAGAGGTACTGTTTCATGCTTCTGCATGTGGATATCCAATTTTCCCGGAACCACTTATTGAATAGGGCTTCCTATCCCCAGTGTATGTTGTTGTGTACTTTGTCAAAGATCAGTTGATTGTAGTTATATGGTTGTATTTCTGGGTTGTCTATTCTGTTCCATTGGTCTAGGTCTCTACATTTATACCAATACAATATTGTTTTGGTAACTATAGCACTTAGTATAACTTGAAGTCAGGTAATGTGATGGTTCTGGATTTATTCTTTTTGCTTAAGATTGTTTTGTCTATTTTTTTTTTCATTTCAAATGAAGTTTAAGATTATTTTTCTAGATCTGTGAACTAATACATTGGTATTTTGATGGGGATTGCGTTGACTCTGTAAATCACTTTGTTTAGAATGGACATTTTAGCAATGTTGATTCTATCTGTACATGAGCATGGGATGTTTTTCCATTTGTTTGTGACATCTACAGTTTCCTTCATCGGTGTTTTGTATTTCTCCTTGTAGAGGTCTGTCACCTCCTTTGTTAAATATATTCCTAGACATTTTATTTTCTTTGTAGCTATTGTGAATGGTATTGAGTCCTTGATTTGACTCTCAGCTTGATCGTTAGTGGCATATAGAAATGCTAATGATTTGTGAACATTGGTATTGCGGCCAGAGAATTTGCTGAATTTATTTATGAATTCTAGGAGTTTTCTGTTGCAGTCTTTAGGATTTTCTTGATACAAGGTCATATTGTCAGCAAACAGGGATAGTTTGACCTCCTCTTTCCCAATTTACATCTTTCTCTTGCCTGAATGCTTCGGCTAGAATGTCCAATACTATGTTGAATAGAAGTGATGACAGTGACCTTTTTCTTGTTCTAGTTCTTAGGGGGAATTCTTTCCATTTTTTTCCAATTTAGTGTAATGTTGGCTGCTGGTTTGTCATGTATGGCTTTCATAATTTTGAGATATGTTCATTCTATGTCTAATTTGTTGAGGGTTTTTATCATGAAATGATGCTGGATTTTATTGGATGCTCTTTCTGCATCTATTGAGATAATTAGATGGTCTTTGTTTTTCCTCCTGTTTATGTGGTGAATCACATTTATTAATTTACATATGTTGAAGTATCCTTGCATCCCTGGGATGAAACCCCCTTGATCATAGTGAATTTATCTTTTCGATGTGCTAATGAATTTGGTTTGCTAGTATTTTATTGGGAAGTTTTGCAACCATGTTCATGAGAGCAATTGGCCTGTAGTTTTCTTCTTTTGTGTGTCCTTTCTTGGCTTTGGTATCAAGGTAATAACCGACTTTGCAGAATGAGTTAGGAAGGCTTCCTTCCTTCTTGATGTTATAGAATAGGATTGGTGCCAGTTCTTCTTTGTATGTCTGGTGGAATTTGACTATGGTGGAATTTGTCTATGAATGTGTCAGGTCTGGGTCTTTTATTTGTTGGGAGATTTTTTATTACTGCTTCAGTATTGCTGCTCATTATTGGTCTGTTAATGATTTCTATTATCTCTGATTCAGGCTTGGTAGGTTTAGTATTTTCTGGAACTTACCCATTTCCCCTAGGGTTTCTAGTTTGTGTGCATAGAAGTTTTTGTAGTGTCCACAGATGATATTTTGTATTTCCGAAGTTTCAACTGAGTGCTTTCTTTTCTATTTCTGATTAATCTATCTGGGGTCTATCAATTTTTTTTTTGTCTTTTCAAAGAACCAACTTTTTGTTTCATTGATCATTTGCGTGTATGTCTCTGTGTATATACATACACACACACACACATGTTTCCATTTATTTAATTCTGCTCTGAGTTTTCTTATTTGTTTTCTTTGGCTGGCTTTGGTTTGGCTTGTTCTTCTCTTTTCTATTTCCTTGAGATGTAATATTAGGATGTTAATTTTCGATCTTTCTGTCTTTTTGATGGAGGCATTTAAGGCTATGAACTTTACTCTTAAGATTACTTTTTGTGTATCCTATAGATTTTGAAAGCTTGTGTCCCCTTTGTTGTTTAGTTTTAGAAATATTTTGATTACTATCTAAATATTCTTATTAACTCAAGGATCATTCAGCAGCATGTTATTTAATTTCTATGCCTTTGCGTAGATTGCATAGTTCTCTTCTAATTTATTTCTAGTTTTATTGTATTGTTGTCTGTGAAGACACATTGTACGATTTCAATTTTTTTGAATTTGCTGAGACTTGTTTTGTGGTCTAAGACATGATCAATCTTAAAAAATGCCCATGCACTGATGAGAAGAATGCACATTCAGTAATTTCTGAGTACAATAATCTGTAAATATCAATCAGGTTCATTTGTTTTAGATTCTTGTTTCAGTCCATTGTTTTTTGTTTGTTTGTTTGTTTTATAGATTTTCATCTCTGATGATCTGTCCAGTTCTGTCAGTGGAGTGTTGAAGTTCCTGGCAATTAAGATACTTCTTTTTATTTCTTTGCTTAGATCTAGTAGAATTTTTTTTTTTATGAATCTGGGATTCCCTTTGCCAGGTACATATATATTTGGGGTTGTTATGTCTTCTTGTTGAATTGCTTCCTTTACCACTATTTAATGAGTGCCTTTGTCTTTTTTTTTTTCTTTTACCATTGTTGATTTAAAGTCTATTTTATCTGATATGAAAAAGGTTACGCCTACTTGCTTTTGGTTTCCATTTGCTTAGAATATTTTTTCTATCCATGTATCTTAAGTTTGTGCAAGTCCTTGTGAGTTAGATGTGCTTCTTGGAGATAGCACATACTCAAGTTGTGTTTTGTCATCCATTCAGCTATTCTATGTCTTTTAAGTGTGGCATTCAGATGTTCATATTAAATGCAGTATTGATATGTGGGATACTGTTCTGTTAATCATGTTATATGATAACTTATTATTCTGTTTTTCCTTTCTGCTATGATTTTATAAGAACTGTGAGATTTAACTTACGAGTGTTTTTACTCTTGTAGGTATCTATTGTGCTATTCCATTTATAATGTACTTTTGAGCATTTCCTGTAGGGTAGGTCTCGTAGTGACAAATTACCTTAGTGTTTTTCTGGAAAAGTCTTTATTTCTCCATCATTTATGAAACTTAGTTTCGCAGGATACAAATTCTTGGCTGCCAGTTCTGTTTAAAAAGACTAGAAATAGGGACCCAATCCATTCTGGCATGTAAGGTCTCCACTGAGATGTTTGCTGTTTGTCTGATTGGGTTTTTTTTTTTTTTGTTGGTTAGTTATTGCTTTCATCCTGCAGCTTGTATAATATTCACCTTCATTTGGAATTTGGCCAGGTTGATGTCAATGTGTTCTGGAGATGTCCTATTTGCTATGAATCTTGCTGATTTTCAATGATCATCTTGTGTCTGAAGATCTGAATTGCTGGCAATACTGGGGAAGCTTTCCTCAATAATTCCCTCAAATAGGGTTTCCATGCTTTTTGCTTTGTCTTCTTCTCCCTCAGGGATATCTATAATTCGTGTATTGGCTTGCTTCACATAGTCCCATATTTCACTGAGTGATTGTTCATTCTTCTTTATTCTGTTTTCACATCTTTTACTGACTGTATTAGTTTTAAATTCTTGTCTTCAAGTTCTGAGATTCTTCCTTCTGCTTGTTCTAGCCTGTTGTTGAAGCTTTCTGCTGATTTTGAAACTCCCTAAATGACTCTTTCATTTCTTTAAGTTCTGTTATATGATTTCTTATAACATTTATCTTTTTAGTGAGTTTTTCATAGTTTTTATTCAAGTTCTGACAAATTTTATTGGCTTCTCTGTGTTGGTTTTCAACATTGCCTTTAATTCTGTTCATCTTATTTGCCATCCATATTGTGAATTCCATTTCTGTCATTTTGACAATTTTCTTTTGGTTGGGATTCATTGCTGTGGATCTACTGTGATCCTCTGAGGGTGTCAAACTAGTTTGTTTTTTTATCTTGCCACAATTCTTTTGCTGGTTTCTTCTCAATTGAAATCTTTTCTCTCAGTTCTGGGCCAACAGGTTTGCAGTGCACCTGTTCTCCTTTCCCAGGAACTCTCCTACTTAGTCAGAAGAAGGAGAGGTCCCTAGTTAATGCTTTTGTGTCCTACTCCAAAGTATTGACCCAGCTGGAGAGGGGCAGATGCGCTAAGAGCCTATAACGCAGATATTCTCATGCATCACCCTGTTCCCCTGTGGCTGTCACAGTCTGAGCCAGTCCTGGGGGACATTCATTCAGATTGGTAGGTTGGTCCCCAAGCTACTGTTTGAAGTGAGTCATTCTCCATGGAGGTGGGTCACATGAACTTGTTTGGCACCTGAGTGGGCCTCAGAACCTCTGTGGGCATCTGGGCAAGTCACAGGACCTTGGCAGGTGCTTGGACAGGCCAGAGGCCCTGGCCAAGGCCTGGGCAGGTCATGGGATTTTGGCAGGTGCTTGTGCAGGTTGTGGGATCTTGGTGGGTGCCTGTGCATGGTGCAGAACCTTGGTGGGTATCTGGACAAGTCAGAGCCTTGGCTGGCACCTCGGCAGGTTGCAGGACTATGACTGGTGGCCGGGCGGCTTGTTGGGCCACAGCAGCTGAGCCGCCTGCAGATGGTAAGACTGGGGAGATGCCTGGCATGATGCCCAAGATTTGTGGCAGCTGGGGCTCTACCTTTGCTCAGGTCCAACAGTGCTATTCAAGTGGTAGCAGCAGTACTGTTGAGATGGAAGATGGTGGTGGCAGATGCTGAGGGCTAGTAGAAACCTGCTTTGCTTGGATTCCTGGGAGGCAGTCAGTGGAGGGAATTTAGGGGGTGCTGCACAGCCCCCTGTCACAGTGTGCATGAGAGCACCCACCCTCCTGGCTCCCTCCTTGGCTTGGCAGGGATAATGGAGAGCTAGCTGCAATGGAGCCAACCCCTCTGCAGACTGGTGCTCTGGGGCTGAGAGAGCGGAATGGCACCTGTTGCAAGGACCTAAGACCAGAAGATGGTGGGACCTCATTGGGCCCACTCTCCAGTGTAGTGCTGCAGCACAGTCCTCAATATGGTGGAGGGGGAGTCCCCACACAACTTGGGTTGCAGTATCTGCTTGGAGAGTGCAGAGTTCTGAGAATCTCTCCCCTGACCCTTCCCTACATGTGGACACTTCTCCCAGGTATCTTCCGATCTTGCCAAATGGATCACCCTGCCTCTCTTATTTTGAGTGTCTCCAATTGCTTTTCTGATGATTCACAATGCTGTTTCCAAGGAGGTCCATGAGCCAGTGAATCTCAACTCAGAGCCTTTGATCCTCTCCTCGAGAGTTCAAGCTGCTTCTAATCTGTCATCTTCGCTGCCCTCACAAAATTATTTTAATAGCATTCTGAAATACTACAATTATCATTCAAATTATTCAAGATTGCCAACAAGTATAAAGTCTACATACATAAAGGCAATCAGTTTTTGATAAACATACTAGGATTTAGGTATTCAAATGAGTCTTCTTCCAATAGTTATCTAGGCTGTCTAAAGAGTAATATTTATCAACATTGCATTTTTGTACAGGCTATTTCATCTACATTGAAAACTTGTTGTACAGTATAGCCACCTTCATCAATTATGTTAACTTGATTTTTCTGGGTAACTAGTTGCAGTTTCTGCATCAACACTTGCTTCCTCCTTCACCTTGCACTTTTTTTTTGTTATGGAGATGGCTTCTTTCCTTACTTAAATTTCATAAGCCAACTTCTGTTAGCTTCCAACTTTTCTTCTGTAGCTTCCTAACTTTTTTTGTTCTTAACGAATTGAAGAGAATTTGCACCTTGCTCTGGTTTAGGCTTAAGGGAATGTTGTGGCTGGTTTGATCTTCTAGCCAGACCATGAAAACTTTCTCCATATCAGTTGTAGGTTGTTTCACTTCCTTATTTGTGTGTTCACTGGAATAGCACTTTTAATTTCCTTTAAGAATTTTTTCTTTGTATTCACAACTTGGTTAGTTGCTTGGTGCAAAAGGCCTAGCTTTCAGCCTATCTTGGCTTTTTTCATGCCTTCCTCACTAAGCTCAATAATTTCTAGCTTATTGGATGAAATTTGAGAGATGTGCAACTCTTCCTTTTACTTGAACACTTAGAGGTCATTGTAGGGTTAATTGGCCTAATTTCAATATTCTTGTGTTTTAGAGAACAAGGATGCCCAAGCAAAGGAGGAAGGTGGAGGAACAATCAGTAAGAGCAGTCAGAATATACATATTTATCTGTTAAGTTCCCCATGTTATATGGGCAAGGTTCTTGGTGCTCCAAAACAAATGCAGTAATAACATCATAGATCATTGATCACAGATCACCATTAACAGATATAACAGTAATTAAAAAGTTTGAAATACTGTGAGAATTACCAAAATGTGGCACAGAGACATGAAGTGAGCACCTGCTTTTGGAAAAATGGCTCTAAGAGACTTGCTCAATGCTGTATTCCACAAACCTTCAATTTGTAAAAATAATACAATATCTTGCAAAGTGCAATAAAACAAAGTAAAATAAAATGAGGTATGCCTGTACTATATGTATTTCTGCAGGAGGGGAATTTAGACTTTCAAACATCAAATTTACAAATAAATGTTTGTTCTATTATATTTTAATAAGAAAATATTTTCTTTAAATACCAGCATCTTTTGAAAGTATCAGCATCTTTTGAAAGTATATTTTGATAAAGTTTAGGAATTTCCATTATTTATGTAAAACTCATTACTTTAGCTCCAAGGTTCTATGTTCACAGCAAGAAAGTCAATTAGCTTCACAAAGAAATCACTACCTTATCCTTATTAAAGAATAAGTAGCCTTTGCAAAAGAAAAATATGAGCTATAGTGTTCCTCCATTTAACAAGAATAGGAAACCATGGAGGTAAAATGAAATAGTGGAAAAGGCAAGACTTCATGTAAAATAATAACCTCATTCTATGGAAAAAAATTAATTGAAGTCTTGGTTATTTTTATACTAACAGCTGATTCTCTCATTCTTTTGTTTATCAAGATTTTACTATGAAACTTTCTGTGTCCTTTCGATTCTTAAGTTTTAATTTGACCTAAGGAGAGGATAATAGTTTCAGGTTTTCAAAGAGCATGTTCATCATTACAAATTTTATTCAACCTCTCAATAAAGGCCACAAATGCATGAAAGAGTTTATAATTCATCCCAAGTATATTTTAACTCCCACAGCTTTTCAATAATAGATTTTAAGTGAGCCTCTTTTGTAGTCCACTTTTGGTGCTATGAACATTGATAGTCTGGGACAGAGAAATTGTATTTTGCTAGAATTCAGCAATAGATATATTCCCGTTTTCAAGAATCAAATATGAACAGCTACAGAGTAAGAAAAGAAATGCCACCACCACCATACTAAATGTAATAATTTCTGATGTTTTCTATATGGAGAATTCCCAGTGAAATTCAGCACTCTTCTGTTATATAGCTGTTCATTTAGATAGCAATGAGGAAGATGCAGGCTATATCATATTGTTGGATATATAAAAAGGTATGGGGTCTTCCTTTTAAATTCCCCAGAGAAACCAATTTCTTAATACTGAAACATGCGAGTTAGGGTCTAGGATTTCCTCTTATTTCTCCGTTTTATTCCAGCATTTAATATCCCCTTGGTAACACAGTGCACCAAGCATTTTGATTCACTTCCCTCTCTTCAAACAAACAACAGTAAAAGTAGTGATATATGAAAAATTTTTTTTTCTGTTTTTAATTAAACAAGAAAATATTCATAACATCAAATATTAAACTGGGAAAGGAAAGTGGCCAAAACAGTGAAGTTTAAACTTGAACAAATAAAAACAAGGGTAGCAAGGCAGGTGTTCTTAACAGCAGAGCACTTCTTCTGAAAAGCTTACCCTGTGATATTTATACTAAGATAATAAGGTATACTGATGCAAGAAGGCTGTGAAAGAACGTGAATGTTTATTATTTAAAGATCCAACTGCACATTTCAGAAGAACAGGAAGGTGGATGTGTAGAAGAAACTACTTTGTCCTGAGATTTGTGCAGTCTGTAAGCCAACATGGTGCTAATGGAGACCATTGGAAATGCAATAGGGGGAAGGAGAAAAGGGAGAAAAGATCCTATGATAAGTGGATTCAAGGTGAGACATGTAGATCACCAAATCTGTATAAATGTTTTTAAGAGCTATATTCCAGTATTGACTTGTAACAGTCCTAAATCCTTTATTTTCTAGTAAAAAGTTCAGCATAAGTGTGAATCAACTCGAATTTATGTTCTTTTCCATCTTGCCTTAGCTGCATTTTTCTGTGAGGCTTAATGTTATTGTCATACTTCCTAATCATCAAAGCCTGATGACTCAGCTTTATCTTTGACTTCTTGTTCTCTCTTGCTCCTTGAAGTTAGCTGTCCACTAAATGCTGTTACTTTATCTGCCACTATGTCCTTCCTCTTGTCTCTTTCTTTCCATTCCCACAGCACTTAATTATTTCTTAGTCTATATCTGTAAACTCCTTGCCTCCATTATCTCCTCTACTTAATCCATTCTGCATAGTGACACTCAATTTGAATTCCTAAAACATGATTATAATATATTTCTCCCCTTCTCAATAATTTTTCTTAGGCTACATTCAAAATGAAAACAACATTTACCTTACTATGAAAATATCTATCTTATGAAATTTCCAAACCATGCATGCCAATCTGTTTGGACCTTCACCTAGGAGAGACCTTTCTGTGGAATAACTTTCAGGTTTTCTTTCGTTTTTTATTTCTTATTTGAGGCCTATGCTTTCTTTGTGAAATCTTTCACAAGTATCTGCACCCATAATAGTGTCTTCCTTCTTTGAATTCCAGGAGAATATTTTGGTTGATACTGCTCATTCAACACCTACAATAGACTTCATTCTTTAAAAATCAAACAAACAACCTTTATTAAGTGGTTAATATAACCAACATTGTTAAAAGAATAAATGCAAATAACACATTGTGTCTTCCCTTTAGGAAATCACTTTTCAGAGTGCAAGTAGGAGTGAAATGGGCAAATAATCTAGTCCTTATAATTTAATGTGCTATATTTTTTCATATGTTTATATCTACTTTTTTATCTATATAAATGTGTATCAAATTATACTTTAAGTTCATTCAAGATTCAGGCTACACATAACTTTTTTTGTGGTAGATGATAATAATACTGGTATGTTTTTGGCTAATCGAACTTACGAATATTCATCATCTATGAAGTTCTGTGCTAGCTGCCTTAACTGAGCTGTAATGAAGGATATGGTGTCAAAGTGTGTGCTTTTGCTTTTGAGATACTAATATAGAAAATTGTTATTTGTACCTTCCTTTCAGTTTACTTTAAATTAAGTAGTACAAGGGTTGGGGGGGAGAGAGAAGAAGAGAGGGCGAGAGAGGAAGGGAGAGAGAGTGAAAGAGGGGAGAGAGGAAAGAGGGAGAAAGAAAGAGAGAGGAAGAGAGGAAGGGAGGGAAAGAAAGAGTCGGGGAGAAGGAGAGAGAGAAAGGACAATAACACACACTCCATACGTAGACTGCAGACCAGGAAACTCCCCTGACAAACCAGTAAGAAGACGGTGTCTATGGTTACAGGTTGCTGCTGCATCTTCCTTTATCCTCATAAAATACATCCCTAGTCATCCACTTCAAAGTCTGTCTCGTAAGCCCAGGGTTTCCCCTAGGAGGTGACTAGCAGGCCCAGTTAGTGTAGAAGAAAGCTCATGCTGCCACTGAGATGGTGCCTATCAGCTCCATCAGGTCAGACATGTGCTTGACCTTTTTAGAGTAGTTTCCTGAGTCATGTTCCTGGTGCAGATCTGTCGTACATTTACTTTTCCCTTATTTCACTGGTTTCTCAGTTGTTCTTAGGGTCATCGCTCCAGATTCTGCAAACTCAGTAATCTCAGGCTGCTATTGGAATTAAACAATTCTAGCTACACATTAATTATTGGAAAAGAAACTGTGCAACCAGAAGATTCTCAGAAAGAAAAGATATTCATTCATTTCCAAGGGCTTGAAACTGCCTTTCTGATAATCATCTCCTGTTTCCCTTCCACACACATCTCTTAGTAAGTAGACTCACTTTTGCTACCTCTCCTCTCTCCTGTGCTGCAATGTGCTTAACTACACTCTTCAGTGTGAAAGATGGGCACAGAAAATACAACTTAATGCAGCTTTGTGGCTATTACCTCGGGAAGGTAAAGCAGTATATGGAAGTCCCTCAGGACATGCAAGTACTGCCACGTCAAAATTCATCAGAGCCCTAGTTTTCTCCATGTCATGGCAAAGTGCCAGTTTAGCTGTAGCTCAATTCTCTTGGGTTCAGAAGCAATTGGCAAGGGATGCATTTCAAAACTCAGAAATGCATTTCTCTTATGCCTTTGCCATTTTAACTTTTTTATATGTTTTAAATTTACATGTCAAATCTTTTTATATGCATGTGTATATCTCACGCAAGTGTTGTCTAGTTCCGTATAGTGCCAAATCAGTAGAAAGAAACTATTGCTCTACACACATGTGCAGACACACACACACAGAAGCGCAAACACACACACGCGCGTGCACACACACACACACACACAAGTGATTCACTAAATGAAAACATAATTTTTTTGAAAAAACTTAACTTTGTCAACTATTTTATTTTTCAACTATATTAAGCCATTCATATGTGTTCCTCTGGGTTTTTTTTTTAATGAGTTCATAGGCACTTGACAAACAACCTATGTGTCTACAGTGTTTTGTATGAATCTCCCTGAGGTGAAGTATGATGACTGCAATGACTTTTTAAATTGCTCATCAAGATACATAAACAGATGTATAAATAGATTGATTAGAGGTAGGTAGATAGATAATTTATACAGCAAGAAAAAGAATAAAAATAAGAGAGAGTGCAAATATGGCAAGATGTTGATAAAAGATAAAACCAAGTGAAGGGTATACAGTATTCATTGTATTCTTTTTCCACCCTGTAGATTTAAAATTTTCCAAATAAAAGACTGAGAGAAACATAGTACTCTGTGTAGACATAATCTAACTTTGAAACTTCTTGAACTATTAAAGGACTGATATTGTATGTTTAGAGCTAAGCTTTTATGCCTGCTGTGGATTGAGCTCAATGGATTCAGGAGATTCACCTTGGTTCTAGGATACTTTTGTCCAACTGGAAATCTACAGGGCTCAAATCAAATATAATTTAAGGTTCAGAACATCACTAGGGACTAAAATAAGCAAAGGTGTTGCCAGAAATCAATTTGTCTTTAAGTTGGAAGGAGCTGAATTTGGCTACTATTTGACAGAACAAGAGAAAAGAATTTCTAAAAAGCTGGCCAACAGCAAAGCACAGGAGAAAAGAAATAAAAATTGACTTCCACTGAAACTAGCATATTATTAAACTATCCCCTTTCCAAATCTGTATTAGGAAGGAGGGGTATATGGGGGTGGGTGAAATGAAGGCTGGGTAAAATATCACTCAAATCTTAAAGGGTCCCTGGCAAGAATAAAATGAAAGAGGGGGAGCATTGTGCTCTCTAAATCAAATTGACAATCAATCAATGCTGTCAAATCCAACCTAATAACAGCCAAGGTTCCCCCAGGAGAATGTCAAGAAAATGGAAGTTCTTGTCACTTTTGTGTTTGATATTTGGGGCTTTCCTTTAATGCCTCGATTCTGAACTGCTCTCAGAATAAGTAAAGGGAGTAAGAATAAAAGCACAATTCTATGATCTGGGAATCACTTTGCTCCCCTGTAGGAATCAGCATATGAACCAGCAAATGTACACCAGATTGACTGTG